>JAIPRL010003797.1:0-43583 GCA_025469235.1 Pemphigus obesinymphae | reverse complement strand
ATGATATTGTTATGGCAAAAAAAAAAAAAAATAGATAGATTTTTAAAACCAATTCTTCCACAAAAATAATAGCATTTATTATCGACAACGATAAGAAATTTGTTTACAAAAATATTTATAAGTATATATTACGGTGTTGTTCTTATCTGATGAGAATTTACATCGTTTATATTATTTTTGTCGTAATCTGCACTACTTTCATGATAATAAACACTCTTTTTCAGTACGTAAAAACAGTTTTATAGGGAAGAAAAATTTAATCAAAGAGAATGTCCCCCTGAGAGGACATGGGGTCTGAAAGGGTTAAACAGGTATCTCTCGCGGGTAGTCGGGTTAAAACTTCAAACGTGTGTAGAGATTTTTCGGTATATCTTTATAGAACGCTTAGAAAAAAAAAAAAAAAAAAAAAAAAAAAACCCGGACAGATCGACAAAAACACGATCACGTATAACGCGGCGATCGTTACCGTAGTCCCCTCTCGGAAGGTCTTTTGACATTGTTTGACGAGTATATATTATATATTATTATTGAATTGTTTTTGATTTGTAAAAAAAAAAAAAAAAAAAACGTTTCCCCTTTAAACGGGCGCCGGGGGGGCTTCCGCTCCTGTGTATTTCACGCCCGCGTCCTCGCGCTCAACTATACGCTATCCGGTGCCGCGCAACACCGCCGACGCGTGTGCCGCGCAACGCCGGCCGATCGAAACGCCCGCGTCCGCCAGTCGCACGTGCGACGGTGACGAGCCGGTCGTTCAACAAGTACCTTGTTGTCCCTCGGCCGCCGCCGCCGCCGCCGGAGAATAGAAAACCGTTGGGGCGGCAGTCCGCCGCACCGTAGCCCCCCGAGCGGGCAGTTGTAGTACGCGCGCCGCGATGTGCACGCCGTCGCCGTCGCCGTCGTCCGCACCGGCACCGGGTCCGCCGCCGTCGTCTCGCGCCGCCGACGAAATAATAAAAATACATAATATTATTATTACCGGTCCGTATATTTATTGGCGTTGGTAACCGCTCCGCCGGTTCGTACCGATCGCTTACCGCAATATTTTGGTATATACCTACAGATCGTGATAATATCCGTCCGCCACCGATTGGGGGCTACCTATACGCGTTTCGTCGAATCGTGTTGTCGTTGCCGGGTTATATTCTTATTATTCCGATGGCAGCTACCGAATGGATCACGGCGATCGACAAAAGGTATTTATTTTACCGCTATAATTATTAATATTATTGTATTTATACAATAGTAAATACGTACCGTGAAATAATATGTGCTCGGCAAGCCTTTCCCTTCCAGTTATACCCGCAGATGTACTTTTAATTATTACAAGTTCGGTTTTTATTAACCGTGAATAATCGTCCGGATACCAAATATGTGGTGGAAGTTGGTTCATTATCATCCCCCGTTGGTCCTGTCGGGGACAAGATATAATGTATAGTAGTATTGTTATCATACATTTGAAGGGGGGGGGGGAGAACGAAAAATCTTTTTATTTACAGTACGATTTTGACGGGAAAATTTTTGTTAAATGGCTGTAGTTTTCATTTGAATAACCTTAAGAAAATTACTTAATAAGATTGTCATCTAGAATGTATTGACGGAAAACTTTTTACCCGAAAAAGCGTATGGGTAGGTATTTTTTTTAAATTAGATGCCGATGAATATACTCATATTTAGTCAATATTTCTTTTCAAATTTGATAAATATTAATATAGCACTATATATATTACCTACAACCTACAGTTAAAATTTGGTGTATATTTTTTAATTCGCTGGCTCTATTATTATTTAATTTTCAATTTGTAAAAGTGTCGGGAGTTTTACTATATAGATAATCTTAGGAAAGCTACTGGAAACATCAAAAAATGATCTCTCTAAACGACTCGCTGTAGAATAAATTTGATATTACAAATACACTCTGAATCTGAAAAAAGCATATAATTTTTGAGACTTCATATTATTGCAACTGTTCAATGGAATTTACCAGTTTTAAAAAGGAAATTATCAAAAATATTAATTTTGTTTTTCACAGTAAATATTATAGGTAGTATATAAAATAGTTTGTATCAGTTAGTTTGATTAGGGTAGGTTCAGAAGAAAAATTAATCAACATTGAAATTGTATGAAAATGTGCAATTAAAGTTGTATACCTGGTAAAAGTATTCATATTCATATAGTAGGTATAATGTACCTATACTGTGTATTAATAATATTATCGAATTTATAACAATATTTTTTTATATTTTGGCTATATAGTACTATGTGAAGTATATATAACTATACATTTAAAACAATAAATAAAAAATAATCAGTTTGTAAAATAAATAAAAAATTTAAATCAACTTTATCTACTTATTAATTTTTAAAATTTCTTCTACTTATTTATTAGTTTTTGGTAAATTATTTAAAAAAATGAATAAATTTTAATGTTCACGTTGATATTATACAAATAGAACTGAGTTTAGTTCCTATTGGACAGGATTGCGGAAAGGAACCTTCTTTTGTTTCTATAAATTATTAAATTTAATATTTTAATCTATGTATATAGTAAATACAATGAAAAATTTTAATTATTTATAGTAAAAAATAAGATATCGAACAAGAAGTTTTAAAAAATTTGAAAAACTATTTGTATTAAATGCACGATCCAAAAATCTGAATATGAATGCATATGAATCATTTTGGTAATTTTTACCGTCTAAAATATTAGGTTTTCAAGTAAAATACTTCGATATAAAAGTTACAATATGTATGTGTATACCTATATATTATATATTTTAATTTTGTTAATAATTAAAATGAGAATTTTTTCGTTTAACAATGGTTAGGCGATCAAAAATACCAAATACGAAAGAAAATCTATAAATATTTTCACTCATAAATAAACAAAAAAAAAAAAATAATAATAATCATTAGAAAATCTACACAAGTCATCGTGACGTTTTTCTCGAGAAATAATGTTATAATTTATAATAAAGTAGGTAGGTTATAAGTATTATAATATTGTCAGTACTCAGTATAATACGTGTAATATTGAATATATCGATATGTAATCGACTTTTTTATGACAATTTAAATTTTTTTACCGGATTTATCGATTGTGTCACAATTTACGGTTTTTGTCTTTTTTTTTTATTGTTGTTATATTTTTTTATGTTCTTCATACTATACCACCCAACACTTATTTCGAGTAATTTTTTATTTTTTTGGTCCATATAGCCAACCTATTGTAATTTTGGCATGCTCGGGGTTCACGTTCCATTTGATTTTTCCTCTATACACGGTTAATGTCAGACATTTTTCACGTTTTTCATTCTTAGAAACTACAGCATGGAGTAATATATATATATATATATATTTATTTTTTTTCTTCTTTGCTGTTTCTCGACAGTGTTGGTTTATCCTGACGAAACGTGAGTTTTTCATATTATACCTGCCTTTTTTGTATATCTTATCTTATAGGATTTCGTTTAAA
Organism: Pemphigus obesinymphae; assembly: GCA_025469235.1. NCBI lineage: Eukaryota > Metazoa > Arthropoda > Insecta > Hemiptera > Aphididae > Pemphigus > Pemphigus obesinymphae. The sequence continues at coordinate 40,111 of JAIPRL010003797.1, read as the reverse complement.
AAACAACAACAACTACACAGGCATTAAACTTAAATTTTAAAATATTTTAAATCGTAATCTTTTTCTCTTTGTTGATATTTTCTCGTTTTAGATTCTGAGCTGTGCAAAGAAGCCATTAGTTATTGTAAACATATTTCTATTTCGCTTTCAGGAAATTTAAAGGGTTTCAGATATTTTATACTTTCATATAATATATAATAGTATTATAGAGCATTTTTACGGAATGAATTAATAATAGGTATAGAAACATAGGTATATTTATATTTTAAAGTTTGATTTTTCTAAATTTACAGTATGGTTTCCTTGACAATTTTTTGAAAATTTCATAAAACCGTCATATTTCTGGTATTTTTACCATAATTTATTATTATTACTATTTTAAGTTTAAGGATAGAAACACATTTTAGAAGTTTAAAAGTGTTCATGTTGTAAATCATTTTACCGAAAATTAGACATCGGTGTACTTTAAAGGATAAAAATTCTTCTATAAAAATTACTAGTAGCAACAATAATTTATTACACCAAGAGGTAATTTGAATAATAAAAACTCTAATAAATCGTTAAGGATACACATTTATACTTGATAAAGTTTTTAATTTTTAATTAACATTGTATACCTATCAACGTTATTCGTATCGTAATTTAATGTTATATGAAATATGAATATATGTAATAAAAAAAGTAGTAAAAATAATATTCTATGTATATATGAAAGAACCATATTGTTTATTTTAAATTGGGAATTTTTCTTTTTAGTTTTGTTATCTGTGTGCGTAAATTCTTATAAAAAAATTATCTTTTGTTTTAAGGAAATGTAATTTATATAGAGATAAATTTTATAAATAATATGAACTTATTCTTACTAGAATTCTCTTTTACACTGCGAAAATCAATGTTAAACTTTTTTTTATAGTATTTATATAGTTATAATAATATGATAAGATATTATCGTATAAATTGAATATAAGTATCTACTATAATTTCAACTATTTTATCTAAAGTTTCATTATGACATTCATTTAATAATTATAAAAAAAACAAGTTGAGTTTATTTGTAAAGTACTCAGTTATAATGACCGATTTTGTACAGTAGAGAATAATTATTATTTATATAATTTGACATTTGTGGCTTTATGTCAAAGGAAAAAAGATTAAACAAATTTTAATTTTAAATGATAAAATTAATATTATAAATACGATTGCCACCGTATGAGTGGTATATTTATTGGGTAGAAAATATTTTAATCAAGTGAAAATATTATTTACATATTTATACAAATAATCAGTCTTGTCAGATATATTTTATACATTCAAATTTTCATAAATAACATTAAAAATAAAAAACCGTTCAATATTTGATTATATATATACCTATACACACATATATATAAAGATACGAAATACAATGAAACGAAACAAATAAGTGGTTTGTGTTTATTTAACTCGTAGCAGTCGTTTACTCGATTGATATTTTTGAATATATGTAGGTATACGAAAATTCGAGAACCAAAAAAAAAAAAAACTCTCAAAGGTCCTTAAAAAATACCGCATTTTTAAGAAGTTTGCATTTTATAGATATAGGTAGAATCGTTTTATATATTTAATTTATTTCGAAACGTATTACTGTTTTTAATTTGAAATAATATAATATAATATATAGGTAGCTAGAATGTAGATAGACATTGAGTGAGTGAATCCAATTTTAGTATACCTATAGAATATAGGTAATAAAATACTTTTGATCAAAAATGCACTTTGTTATACCTACTTACCTAATTAATTGATCCTCACATAAATAATTAACGGTAGGTAATCGTAAACAAAGAATAAAAATTAAAACATAGTGTAATAAATATCCAGTAAATTATAAAATGTGTATACATTATAATAGTTTCATTACAAATGTCCTCTAAATTTTAATTTTTAAACGTTAAAGACATTAAAGAATATTTTTTTATGTAATTTAATAGAATTATTTTTGATAATTATACAAAAAGGAAAAATTTTAACTTTTAAAAGGTAGTTTTCTTTTATGCAGAAAACTACTAAGAAAATCAAAATAACACCTTTGGAAATTATCATCTAGAACGAATATTCTATCAAAAAATGTCTTTACTCTAAAACCCCTACTCAACTCCTACGCAAAAATTGTTTCTAGAAAAAAAATTTAAAAACATCATTGTAAAATACTAAAACCAATATATTCCTTGTTCAGCTCAAAATTTAGAATGAATACCATTATTTTTTAGTGAACCATTTTGGGATGTGTGTACTTTTGATATACCTACTGATAGTACCTAATCATATATTCGTTACAATTTAAGATAATATTATACATTGTAATGTGTTATTATTTTTTAAATGACTCAAGTTAATATTAAATCAAATACTTACGTTATTTTGTTTATTTTTTGTACCGTTTTGCTGTTTTTTCAGATTTTTTTAAATTTATATATAATTAACATTTATCACGCGTATCGTATATTACCTATTATTTTTAGCATTGATTCGGTTCCTGTCGAAATGAGGATGTCCATTTTCAAACGAGAAATAAAATCCATATAAACATTTCAGATATATAAAAGCGTGGTAGTCAAATTAAATATTCTAGGGCAATGGTTCTTTGTGGTTAGGAAGTATATGTCGGAAGAACTTTTTAGTATAATTTGGTTAATTCGAATTGAACGAAACTGATGTATGTATGTATGTATGTATGTATTCGAGATTCCCGGTTTAACGGTTGACCCTGGGTTAAAATTTTAGTAAAATCACTAATAGGTAATTATTATTAGAGAATAGTATGATTATTATTTAAACATTTTCAATTTATAGGTTAAATTTAGTGTTAAAAATCTACAAAGATAAAAAGCCATTTTAAATTTAAAAATATTAAATCAATTTTTGAAGATTGTACCGTTTTTGATCTAAATTCGGTGAGAAATAAAAAGCCGGTAAATTTGTGTACATGTAAACTGCAAAAAATGAAAAACCGGTAAATTTATATATACTTTGAAGAACTGGTAGGTAATAATAATAATAATTAATATTTTAAACAACTTTTATGTATTATTTTGAATTGTGATTTAAAATTATATGAAATGATTTTAAAGTACATTTTCTATTTGTCTATTATTACAATATTAATATTTATAATATATAGTATTATGTAACAAACTTTTTTTTTTTTGTATACCAGGAAACTACCAATTGATTTTATAATAATGTTACTTTTCGACCAAAATGAGTAGAGTAGGTAGGAGTTTTAGAGTTTTTATGTTAACGATATCAAATTGGTTCTAGTTGGTGTATCCATCCCTACTGACATCCGACAAGTAAAGTACTTCAACCTCCAATTGACCGGACTTTTTCTTATCTAGAACGTTTAATATACTTTGTTCAGATACACAATTTAGTTATGTATATTTAAGTTAGAAATTCAGTAAGAACTTTAGTTTAAGAAATTGCTTTTAATTTAGTAGTATAATTGATCATCCTTATATTTAATAAAAATAACACGAAGTTTATATGCGCCCCTTTTTATATTTGAAAAGGTTATAACCAATAATGTTAACATTTATGATAACATTTTTAATGGGTATACGCTAAAGCTTGAGAGATTTTACCCTATCCAGTGGCGCATATTTTTTCTGTTTTTTTGGGAGGGGAGGGGTGTGGTCCTCTAAATTATTTCAAGCCCTCTATTTTTTTAGAATTAAAACATATTAATAAAAGTTAATATTATGGTGGATTTGAAGCACTCCCCCCCTCCCCCCTAAACATTTAGGCTAATTGTGACAGGAACAGGACTTGAAAACGTTATATTTATAACGTTATAACATTCAAAATCAATAACGTATTATAATGGAAAACGTTATAAAGCAAAATTTAAATAACATTTAAAAACAAGAACGTTTTTAAGCTTTGGCTTGAATGATAAATAAGTTTTGATAATAGATAAGGGATAAGAAAAATAGGAATATAGGTTTTTTTATCACGAAAATATGGAATTATTAAATTAAAAAACGTACTAATATTGAATACTTAGATATATGCAAATAATATTGACTCAGAAAAGAAGTGGCTTACTTTAAAAGATTTACCCAGTATTCCCATGAATACATAATTTTATATTACATTATCTATGTAATATTGTTTTTAATATAATTTATAAATAAATTGATCAATGAATCTTTTAAGTATTATGAGGACGTTGCCAACACGTGTATTTTCTCTGACATAGCAAATCTACGTACTGTATTTTTACTACAATTTATTTATAATTAATATAAATGTAAATTTACCTATTATTAAAGTCTTAGGGGAAAACATAAACTGTGCTCCAACTTAGAGATTTTTTTAATATTCGTATTTTTAAATAAGTTATAAGTAGTTAAATAACTCATTTCTTTTCAAAATGAATATAACTAGTTTCAAAAATGAAATAAAAAAAAACTACATGCTAAAGCATAGGTTATAGTTCTCCCCTACAAATTTGATAATAGGGAAATTGACTCTAATATTAATTATAAATAAACTGTAGTAAGAATTCAGTATGTAGATTTGTTATGTTATGCGTATGTACCTAAGTCAGAGACAACAAACGTGTGAATAGCGTCCTCTTAAGAAAGGTAATATTTATGTTTTTAAATATTTTATATCAAACATAATAATTATTATGATACATATATGTTTTATATTAGGTACTTAAATACTCAATTAGTCATTATGATGTGGAGAGAATCGCATAAAAATATAAATATATATGCGTACCTAATGTTAATCTGTATAAATTAAAAATTCATTATGTGTACGGTGTAGATATACTAAACACGGTCTACAAGCATTTAAAATTTTCGAAAATGGATAGGTACCTACATAATGATTATATTGAAAGTTAAGTTATTTTGAATTAATCCTCCCGGATACATGCAATTCATCATATTTTAGTGTGTAATCAAATATATAATATTATTTATGTTTGTAAAATATTTAGGTACAACAATATGTTAAATATGTAAAATTCATCGCCACTCAGTACCATTCCCAAAGTAAATAGAGCAAACAATAATTTACAATAAATATACAATATTCATGGAAATACCAGCTATCTAAGAACTAAGTCCAAACTTAATTTCCATAAGCATATCACTTATCAGTTATCAGGTAATAAAGAAAAAATAATAAATAAAACTAAATATTTTTAAATGATTAGGTACTGTGAATTTGCCGATAGACCGTAAATAAAAGCTGGTCGAAGTAGTGAGTATACGTAAATATACGATCGTATACCCGCGTATCAAATAAAAAAGTTTGTCTATACGCACTAACGAAAAAATCTAAAAGTGAGTATATACCCCGTATATCCTCCACTGCATCTCTGGTAATAACTAGTAATGGATACTTTCAAAAATAGTCACTATCGATCTATTTGATAGTTATTAGTATCTAACTATTGAACTATTTGGTTGATACTATTGATAACTATCTATAACTTTAACTATCGATAAATTATTCGGTAGCAGTTAAAATATTCGATTAGTTTGAACTATTCGATACCTAGTCGAACTGTTCGTATAGTTTTGAAACTAATCGATAGTCCATGTAAATATTCAGTTATCAAACTATTCGGTATAGTATTCTTGGTTTAGTTTGTATCTATAAAAAACACAATTCGACCATGTTAAAATATTATTAGCGAATACTCAATAGGTACTATAGGTTAAAACTCGTTCAATTTTGGATTTAGGTCTATAGTATTGTGTAGTTTGTATGCTCATTGCCCATATAAACATTTCTTAGAAAAATTCGGTGTGCTTGAATCAGGTGTCAAAAATGAAGGTTTCCACAAAAAAAGAATCAAGTTTCATTGTACCAATAAAAAGTTATACATTTTCCCAAAGTAGGTATTCATTTTGAACTTAATTTCTCGAAATGTGTAGATATTACCCAACTTCACCTAACCCAATGAGAAACAAATTGAGGTGTAAACATACTCTATAGGTACCTATTATTTATTAGGTACGATATAATTCTGTAATTATCAATTAGGTATATTTATTCATTTTACGAACACAAATTGTGAATGTATATATTATAAATTAAAACATTATAATAATACGATCATTATTATTATTATTATTATTATTATTAATATCATTATTATTTTTTGCCTTTATTTATAAATTTTCGCACATGAACGAGATTTTTATCCTCTGTAAATGATACAAGGATTATATAGGTATTATGTTTTAATACATTATTTATGTTAAATAATATTGTATTATAGGTGTAGTAAAATAATTTAATAAGGGGAAGTTGTCCATATCCGCGTTATAATATCTGTGACGCTAATAAAATATGTCTTACCGTTAAACAACCTGAAACTCTGCCTGCAGAAATGTATAAGCTATTATTATAATAAATTGGGCGTAACCATTTCCGTCAAATATGGCCTTTTCATTTATATTTACTGCAATATAATGTAATATTTCCGTTAAATAAAGAATAATAATTCCATTTTCGACGTGAGTTTATAAAAATAAACAAAATTCACTGATACTTAAAATTTTATCATTTTTTATTTATTATTATTTATGCATAGGTACTAAACGGTATAAATATGCGGTATACATAATCTAGGAGTTTTATTGATTCTACTGAAACTTCCCGTTTGGAGAAAAGGCATATATCGACTCCGCCGGTTACTATTGGTTCCGTCATTATTCTTATTTGTGTCCGTCAATATATTTATTTATTAATACGTTATTAGTAGGGCTCGGATTTCAATGCATTTGCATCTTTTTTTTGGAATGCTTGACACAATGCTTTCCAAGATACAAATGTGATTTAACTTCTTACACAACGAACTATTTTGGGGGCATTTTTTGTATAGGTCATAAATTCATTTTTTGAAAATTTTAGGGCATTAAAATCCGAGCTCTAGTTATTAGTATAATATTTTTATATTAATAATTAATTAAGCATGTATTTATGCACTTTTATATATTTTTAGTTTTATCGTCTAAAAATGAAGGTAGTGGGAGCATTTCACTTGTCGGGTAGGATAAATAATTTCTTTCGATAAAATGCTTCTGAGCAGAGATCGGTACAATATAGGTACTTACCTACAAAATTATCCCGCAACAATTTATTTAATAGAGATTAATTTAATTTTCAAGGTAAATAATGACGTACAAATTTCGGAAACGATCGTGCAAATGCATGCTATTGACGTGCTAATTTTGTCTGTTGATTGACTATAAAATATTTAGTTGGCGGCGTTGATGTGTAGTTTTTATGAGCTACGGGATGTTATTTTGTACTCATACGGACGATTTTCGTATGGTGAAAACACACAAACTTCCGTATACTCGCCATATAAAATATACACGACTTTACGAAAGACAGTATTGTATGTATTGTATTGTATGAGTACAAAATAACCACCCAGACCCGACGGAGTCAATGACCAGTGGAGTCGATACTAAATCGGCGGAATTGATAATATACTCTCTAATCCAATGTAGTTTGAAATATCGACGTAATTTTTTTTTTTTTTTTGAAAAACTGTGAACTTTGTATGTTGGATCAATTTTAATCGGATCTCTTTTACACGTACTTCTATTTATATTGAATAATAAATTAGACCTACCTGTTTACGAGTATAATAAATAAAAAATAATTATTTCGTAGCTAGTTTATAGTTATTACATAGCTATAGGTTCCTATAATATAAGAAATCGACAAAGTATCTCTGACAAGAATTCGGTGATGTATCATAAAGAAGTTATTCTCAGTATAATTTATACACTTATGTATATTTAAAAACATTGATTTTTTTATGCCACTAAAAATTGTCGCTTAACAATACAAAATGCGATTTTTCTGAAAAATTTGTAATAGGTTCTTAAAACCTACATATCAAAATAAATATATTATAAATAATAGTCTTAGTTATATTCTAATTTATATAGGCATTAAAGACAAAAAAAACGTCTCCATTGAAATATTATAATTAAAAATAATAATAATTAGGTATATTTATATTTTTGCAATTAAAATTGGACTCATTTAAATGTCGTTGTCATTCACGTTTCAAAAATATTTTACATTTTTGCGAACAACATTCGAAAAGTTGTCCAGATACAGATGATGAAAGGTAGTCCATCAACTCTTCAGTCCTCACACAGAATAGTGTATTATTATACAAAAAAAAAAAAGATATATATATATATATATAATGTGTATAAATAAACCGTTACTTTCAAAAGACGATTCCGATTAAAGTCCAGTAAGTATAATATTATAAAAAAAATAAAATAAAATAAGTATCCTTGACAACTCTTTGTTCGTTATTTTATTAATTCTAGAATTATAAAATATTTCCGTTAAAAAAGGTACTTTTTCTTTACACTTATGTAAATTACTGAGAAAATGATATCTTTAAAGTAAGTACCAACTAGAACTAATTTGTTGTTAAAAAAAGCTCTTTACTCCAAAACTCTCGATCGACTTTTGCTCCCTTTAGATATAAAAAAACACATCATTATAAAACCAATAAATTCCCCGCTTCGTTTGGAATTTAATGGCTAGTTTTCATTTGAAAAAAATCTTATATAGCCTCAAGAAACTATTTGTACAAGTGACATAAAAAGTTCAACAGTTTTAAATTATCATTTAATTTAATCATTTTACAATTGTTACAAAATACAAATAGAATAAGTATTCATTAAATAACGTAGTTTTATTGAATCATCCTGTATAGTTAATTTATAAAATTAATTGTAATATAAGCATTAAATATTTCTTTATATTAAATGAACATACAAAATGTCATCAAAATGATTTAAAAAAATACAACATTTTATAAGCTAAAATTAGATGTAATTAATTATTTAAATATAGTTTAAAGTTTGAAAATGAATTTTTCTTTTATTAAATGTCGTTTTTTTCGTGACTTTGATACACGAGTACGTCCATATTTCGAATTTTATTACTTAGTTACTTATTATCCGGTGATTTTGTCATGGCCAACCGTGCACAGTTCAGTAATATAGTATATTATAGTGCTAGGTATACTATATAGGCATTTTTTTCACTCGTATAACGACCAACACACTATGGATAAATACAAGTCGGACTATATTATTATACATTTTTCATATTTTATTAAATTGTATTAATCGTATGATTTTTATGCTTGAGATGTACAGGCATATGTAGAATATAGTGTCAAGATGATAGTAAATAAAACTGTAAAAACTTTATTAATAATAAGTACACTAAATAAATACCATCTTGTATAAAAAATAGTATTTACGTATAATTTACAGTTTAAATTTAATACTCGGATGATATTGTTCTCTTGCTATAACTGGCAGCATTAGAAAAATATGTTAACATTTAAAAATGATTGAATAATATAAATCTGTCAATTTCAGATCGTATTTTAACGTTTCGATACATTATGAAATCGAATTTGAGAGGGTTGGTAAGTCGAAATGTTAATGTGCCACAAATGCATAAACTCTGAACTAAAAATAATAATACGTTTGTACATATACTTTATTGAATCATCTGACATGTTTTTCTAATGGTGTAAATATATTTTTAAATTATCTTGCAGATGGCATTTTATACTGATTCTCAATATCTTTTTTTTTTAGCAAAGTGTTAAGTATAGAATTTAAACTTGAGAATTTCTAAAATTATCATTAAATCGAAAATAAGTGTCATAACTAAATTAAAAAAAAAATTATATTATATTGTGGTTTCTGTAAAAACAATAGTTTATACCTATTATAATTATTATAGTATTTATAGATAATAAGTATCTATAACAAAACATATTACATTTTTACTTTTAGTATACATACCTAATACTTATATGATAAAATATCGTGTCTTGGGAACTAAAACAATTACTATTTTTATTCTTAAATGCATATATAATGTTATAATTTAAGTATAGGATGACGCAAAATATATCCAAATCTAGAGACGAGTAACATAATATATGTATACATTACAAGATTATATTACATATTTATTATACTTATAGTATTTTATTTGAAAATGTAATATCCTTGTGGTAGATATATAAACTTACTATACTGAATCTTGTATGTACATATACACTATATATACTATTTTAAGGAATAATCAAAATGAATTAAAATTGAAAACAGAAATTAGAACTAAGTATAATGCGATTTTTATAAATAAATATATCTATACTTTGAATTTAAAAAAAATGTCCATTACTTGAAAAAAATAGTAAGGACTCAATGCCTAACTATGATGCACTCCCACTCTGACTCTAAATAAATCCTTAGTTTTTCCACACAGACTCCACACTCTTATACATGCCTTCAATTACGTTCATATACACCTTTGGTAATCCTTTCTACATTAATGCCCATTTCAGGATAGGAATCCTAGGAACTCTCAAGGAGCTTTATAATAAGCTTTCTCTAGATAAATAAATATCATACACAATTTTCTTTTTATTTCTTTGTACTTCTCTGCAATATGTTTTACACAAAATATTGATTGTTGACCGCTCAGACATAAACCTAATATTATTTCTAGTAACAATTCTCTCACTTCTTACCCATTTATTACATATTTTCCCAAATAATTCATACTGTGGCTCATAAGTTTTATCCCTCTATAATTTCCACATTCCTGTATATCTATTTCACCCTTAAATATTGGTACCACATAACTCTTCATTCATCACGCTTCTGAAATTTTTCCTTCAACTAGTACTTTATTATTAAAGAACTTTGTCAGCCCCATCCTATTCCTAAACTTCCTAATACTTTCCATGCTTCTACGGATACTCCATCAGGTCCATTGCTTTCTTATTTTTAATTTTTTTAACAGCGTTCTACACTTCCTCTTCCCTTATTAAATCCATCATACCCAAATTTCACTCAAGTCTTGATCGACTTGCTTAACTTAATAATATAATAATATAGGTTATATTTTTATTTATATATGCAGTTAGTCTTGTGGTTCTTGTCATATTTCTAGTTAAAGTTTTTTTGTGTAATTTTTACATATATATATATTTTAGATTTTATAGTAATTTTTCCATATTTTTAATGAATTTTTTATGAAACTTTTGGGGGTGTAAAATCTCATTTTTAAGCATAACCTGTACATAATATACTTACACACAAAGACTCTAGGTATAGTTAATGGCCATAATTGGTTATAGTCAAGCCCCTATCATATAAAACAAATCGTACTTTCTCTTTTTATTTGCAATATGGTTATTTATTACATAGTCAAAATGTTATTGTCATAAAAAAATATTAATTAATAGGATTTTACATGCATTTAATTAATTACTTATATAATATATCTAAAATGTTTCAATCTACGCCAATGGTAATTGTCATTTTATAATTTAACCGATTAATTATCATTTGAAAAAAATTGAATATTAATACGTCATAATATAGATACATATAACATATTTGTCAATAATATATCACTATACACATTTTAATTTGCACTGCACATTTAAATAGGGTCTGGGGACTGAACTATACTGTTTAGCAGTGTCGTACACGAAGAAGTACGATGGTGTCAGTTGACATCCCTATAATAATGGGTGGTGGGTGGTAGACTAATATTTTTTCAATATTTTGCTTACAAATTATTAGACGAACTATTATGAATGTTATTTAAGTAACACAATTGATTACAAAAATTGTTTGGGTATATTTAATGGGTAGCGGATATGTTGTATGTATGGTGTCAGTCAATCGTTTACGTTAAAGTTACTCATATTTTTGAATGGATCCTATTCAAAAGTATAGAAGCTTTCAAATTAAGTTTTCTTTTTGTAAAATATATTTATGCCAGAGGAAGATGAACAGAACAAATGATTTTTGAAATGTTGTGTGAAAATGTTTAATCTGCTATACATATACAAATTACATATTATCCGGTGTTATTATTATATAACGTATTAATCATATGTTTACATATTATTATTATAAATTATAATATATACGTACCTAATTTTGAAATAAACGATCGGAACACGCAAATGCAGGTCATTGGTGGAATGGGTTCATTTCATATAATTGGCAGTTTCTTTCGATATAATTCGAATATAATTCACTATTTCCGTTTTACCTGCATCAAATAGGTATAGCTGGTAATCTAACTGGAGCAAAAATATGTTCCAAATTATGAAAATTCATGTTTTTTGTAGTCTTGAAACAATTTTAAATACTACGGTGATAACGTTCGTCAGAAATTGTATTATAAAATTAAATTACAGTGCTATCAAGTTATTTAGAACTAATCAAATCATAGATTTTCTATAATAACTGAACTGTTTAATCATAATGTAAGTCTGAAAAAAGTTATTTTTAAATGTGACTATACTGAGCTAAATTTTCGAAATGTCAAACATATTTCAAATTTCCTGAGAGTGTTTCTGATTTCAATGATTCTGTACCGATAAAATCATTTTAATTTATCACGCCATATTTTAAAATGTAACATTATTCTAAAAATCGTTATAAGGCTATACATTAAGCTATACAGTTTCAACATGTAGGCTTTTCTTTTTAGGGGTGGACATATCTATAATAATGCGTTCAATTTTTTATCGGTGTCTATTATGATTTAACTTATTTGGCTTTAGTAATAACAGATAGTACCTGCAGTATAGGAATAGTAGCTATCGATTGATATTTACCAATTTTGAAATTCCAGAAAAATCTAAGTGAGCTATAACTTCGGTTCTTTTGACTTTGAAAAAAATAACAATACTTGTAAATTCTAAAAATAGATTAGTGAATTCTTGTAAATGACTTGCAAAATATTGGTATATATTACATCATATCCAACTATATTAGTATACCATTGAAAACAATTTAGGACCCAATGAGTAGGTATTAAATTTTCATTCTGTGTGATCCGATTCGGATGCAGTGCCACAACCTAACCAAATAACTTGCGCTGTAGTCATCTGACTATTATGTTTAAAGTTTATTTTAATGAATATCTTTTTATATAAAATTAATCAAAGTGCAGAGTTCGAGTTATACATTGTGGAAAGTGATAGTATTAATGATGTGTTTTACCTGTATTTTTGAGAAATTATTATGCGTACCTATTATACCCCTACTTACTTATATTATTAATTAGAGTTTCGTGTTATTATAATAATTAATATCGTTTTAAAATTATGCTATCGAAAACATGGTTACTTATATTTTATAAATAATCATACTTCCCAGTATAAGTCTGCTCCTCCAAGCTAAAGAAAAAACTGCGTGAAATGAAAACTGAACGATACGGTACTATATTTTTAAAACTATGCGGCCATGATATTGTGTAAATCGCCAACGCGTATTACGTGACAACGGCTCTATTTATGATTAATTTCATATAAGTTTAATAACTATTTAAGCACTTTATAGTTAAGCTTATACAATAAAAAACAAAGGAGATATAATGATAATGTATATAAGTCTGATAGACTGATAGTAGGTATAGATATAGTCTAATAGTACTGAATCAAAATAAATAAAATTTGAGATTTAGGGTTTATTTAATGTAACAAAAAGACTGTATTATCACAATTTTTTTTATGAAAAATGGATATTTGCCCCCAAGCTCCCCTATTTAGGGGCTTTACGAAGCATTTTGCTACATATTAACTGAAAATTACGAAATCTCTACAAATTTTAAAACGATTAACCAAGTTTCAGCTCAATCTAATATTTACACGTAGTTGTAAATGAGTTTAAATATTTCAAAAATATATGAGTTTTTAAGTCAGTCAAATTTAGAGAAAAGTGCTGAACTGATTTCAATATTATATGAGATTTAGGGTTCATTTAATATAACATACGACACTAATGCAGTTGTTTTTTTTTCAACAAATGAATATTGTACGTTATTGAATATATACCATAAGTAAAAATATCCATGAAACGTATATATTCTAAAATAATTTCACCGTGACAGTATTTGGTGATTTAGTATATGATCTAGTAGCAGCTCACGGGTGAAATATCTGATGGCGCACAACCAAAAAATACTACGGATTAATAACAAATATTATACTAACAATATTATACTATGTTAATGTCTCTAAAATGTCAATATAAGTAGGTACTGTAATAACGAACGCGATGTCATTCATTTTATTAAGAACATACCTACCTTATAATAATATAACATTCATATAAAACATAATTAAATTTACCTTATGTCTACGTAACCTAGATTAATAATACCTAGGGAACGGATTTGATTGTAAATGCATATTTTTATTGGAATGAGATATTTTAAATTTGATAAAAAATGTGTACGACTTAGATCATTCTAATTGAAATAAATCCAAATTTATTTCACATATTTTTACATATTTTGGTACAAATACATATTTTTACATATTTAAGAAATACGTACATATTTTAGTAATTTTTGATTTTTTCATTGATTTTTAACGACGATAAACATTATCTACTTCGTCTAAAAGTGGCTTGAAGTCGTCCAATACTATTGCGATCATTTTGATAAAATAAAAAATGTTATTTCAAATTTTGATACTGAATCAGCCGCAGTTATTGAAAAAGCAAATTCACTTATGCAAAATATCAATTTAAAAAACAACTTGACATACATTTCTGCAAATTTTTGTTTTTTGATTCAGATAATATTAAACAATTGGAAACCAAAAACATGTCTTTGATAGAAAATATTAGCATTGTAGAAAAAGCTGCAGACAAATTAGAAAAAACTCAAGGGCACATGATAGAATAGTTAAAGAGAAATTTACCAATATAATTGAAAAAAATTCTGGATTTAAAACTGTTAAAATCATCAGAGATATTTTAATAGGAAAAAATCAACAAGGATCTCTGGACATCGAATTCACTCCTTCTGATATAGTAAATATGAATTACGCTCCTATCACATCTGTTAACGTGGAACGGTCTTTTAGTCAATACAAGAGTATTCTTCGACCAAAACGTCGCAATTTTTTATTTGCAAACCTTCAACAATAATATGTTGTTTCTCATTGCTTTGTTCCAGAATAATACGCATAGTTTTATAATGTACCTACATTATTTGTATTACATTTATTTAATATTTATATTTATAAAATATATATATATTTTTTTGTATAATTTTCAATACTAATACATTTTTTCGATATTTACATATTTTGAATTTTTTTTTACATATTTCAATGAATAGATAGGTACATATTTATGTACATATTTTGATGTTTTTATTACAATAAAGTCCGTTCCCTAGTAATACCTGTCCTGATAACATCTGAAAATTGGGTAGATAATAACTGCACTAAACGACAAACATCGTTACGGCATACGATCACAGAATATAGTATTAGATATAAATATAGTCGGTGGTTCGAGCTAATTTTGTGCGGGGCGCTAAATAATTTACGCGGTGTATTTTTTGCCGGAGAGGGAATGAAATAAAACTGCGAGTGTGAAAACGGCGCATCATACAAGCATTTTTCAAGTGTGCACAATGGACAGCGCTGCGCTAACCTCGCGACGATGACAGTGGCCAGTGATTTAATACTACGCAGCAGCTGCCGAGACGTCGCCGAACGGCAATTAACAATACAGCGGTGTGATGAGTGATAATAATATGCACAATAATAATATTTATGGACACGACAATAAAATCACTAAAACAGTGATAAGTAAATAATAATCGTATAATATATTGAACCACACGCTTTATCGAAATTTTAGGCGGTGCACGGGCGCCTGTGCTCCTTAACGCGAGCCGCTACCGATATGATCTATTAAAATATTACTAATCATTGTGTTTTAAAATATAAAAAAAGAAGTAATATCTTCTCGAGAAAGCCCATAAAATGCAATTCCACCAGCTAAAAAAATCAGTATTTTATTTTTACCAGTAGTCTATTTCCGTTATAAATAAAAAGCTCATCAAATTTTCCCTACAAAGTTTAAACTAGAAAGCCATTAGAGACATTTTATCAACAATTCAAAGGAAAATCTCTTAGCGGTCGTGGAATATAACATTTTAAAAATAATCATTGTCTGACTTGACATGATTACATATTCAAACATAATATGATTATTATTAGTATAATATTACGAAGTAAAATTTTAAAATTCGAAAACAAAAGAAAATTCGATAGAAAATACCATTCTTTCCATTACATTATATTAAAAGTTTACCTGTTATATTACCTCTCAAGAAATTTTCCTTTAGATTTCTAATGACTTTTTAATGTAAAAATTATTGAAACCATTATTATAAGTATTTATTGAAAACAGATTTCTGATCAAAATAAGGTGCTGGTTTTTTTTAGTAGGTGGACTTGTGTTTTTATGGTTTTTTGGGAATATGTTATTTTAACAAAAATATAATTAATCTCCAAAAATAGAATTCCATTTCTTAAAACAAATAAATAATTAAAAAATAATAACCAATAAAACTTGTAATATTATGTTATATTATTGAGTTTTTTATGATGTGTTTATTATGTATTTATTTATTATCAAAATTTGATGTTATTATGATGATATACCATGTGCAGGTAATAAAATATCCCAATAAAAAAGTCCTATTATTAGGTATGTACGGGCTGGGAACTTATAATAATAATAAGAGCGCCCGGTCACCCAAACACTTCGCGCGCACCACCAAACTAATATCTGAACCGACTTGGTCGGTCACACGATATGTATGTGTATAACAGAGCTCTAGAGTGCTTAACCGGGTTTGCCGAGGAAAACCAGACTCTGTGTATATGTAAAGGTGTGTATGGTGTGCATATATATGTGTGTGTATAAGCCTAAAAATACGGGACCAAAGAGTAACTAAATAAATAACATGTGGTAACTCAAATTGGTGCTGTATTACAGGTACAAGTAGATAATAATATATAGATAACGATAAATAGCAAATAACAACAGCAATACCGAAAATATAAATAAATAAATAATAAATTGGTACCGATAATGGTAATTAACACCTTCGGTTTGAAAATACAATATTATAAAATAGGTATACTCAGAATATTCCACGCGCAGACTGGCCAGCTGCTATACCTATCCTATATAAATAAATAAATACACACAAAAATAATTGTTGTTACAAAGAAATAATACACACTAACAAATAAAATAATAACTTAAAGTTGCAATAATAGTGGCGATTAGCGCACGCGCAAAAACAATAATAAAAAGAGAACAGCACTGACGGCGATTAGCGCACGTACAAAAAATAAATTAAATAGCCGACTATTTGAGCCAAATTTGATATAATATAAAATACACGGCTATTAGAGCCCATGAACTATTAAACCAGAAAAAAAAAAAAAAAAAAAAAAAAAAAACACGATTTTTTGCTCCACACAATCGATATAGGTACGGGCGATTCGCGCACGTAATCAAATTTCGTTCCGCGTTAACACTGTAGAACGGACCGACCAAAAACTCGAGAGTAACAACGATGAAACATTTTCAATACATTAATAATTCATCACAAAAACAGATAAACATTTATCTATAATATTATCTAATGTGTGTGTGTGTGTGTGGCCAGCAGGTCGTGCTATTTTATTATGGAGGCTTATTATTATCGAAGCCATATACCACCCGCGATATGGAAATTTAGGCCGTAACAAGGTAGGTATACCTGTTAAAGTCTTTAGATGATAATATACTACGAGTATGATAATAACTCGTATTAGAATAACCAAATTCTTATCGTCCTGCCATGTTAAACAAAAAATAAAATAAAATCAAACACTCATTATAAATTCCAAAACTATAATTTGACCAAGGATAAATCAAGACTACACAAACATAATTTAATGCAATGAAGAAATTAACTCATCTATAGTTTTCCTCAAGGCTGGGCAAGTTAACGATATGTTTTAACTCGTTAAGTTAAGTTAATTGAAAATAATATAAGTCAAGTTCACTTAAAAGTTACTAGTATATTTTTTATTAACTTTTAAATTTAAAAGTTAACTTTGGAAAAAAAAAATTAAATTAACTTAGTTAAAAGTTAAAACTTCCTAATTAGGAAAAAAAGCCGATATATACCTATTATATCGTAAAAAGGTAAAAAAGGATGGTTATTCTTTACGCCCAAAAAAAAACTATTGGGGCTTCTTCTGCCGGAAAAAGTGTATACATGTAAAAATGTAAATACAACACGTCATTTTAAAACCCACGCATAAATAAGAAATCAGAAAATAACTTCTAATTGCCAAGATACTTACATTATTGTTAGATTCACACTAAGGTAGTATAAAATAAGCAATACCCATCACTTTAATATATTTCCTATACTGGATGTACATAAATACCAGCCTCTATGTAGTTAAAAACACCGAGTTCAGCCCAATATTTGTGAACGGCCAACGTCGCGGCGTGTGCGTGAGTGGTACATCGATTCTTAACATTACGTATATGCTATTGTAGTTACTTACTAAAATTGGGTATAGGTACTAAAAAGTAAAATGCTCATTCAAAAATTTGTATTGTTCTTCGGGCAAATTTAACTTAATTTAGATACTTTTGTACAAAGTTAACTTGAAGTTAACACGTTAGTTTTAATAAAAAAGTAACTTATTAAGTTAAAAGTTAATCTGAAAAAAAAGTAACGAGTTAAGTAACTTTATTAAAATTAACTTAACTTTTTAACTTAATTTTAACTTTTAACTCGTTAATGCCCAGCCTTGGTTTTCCTTTCATCGGTTTAAATGTTACGCAACTGATGAATGTATTATTTAAATTATTTTCCACCTTAAATATTATTTCATACCGAAATAAAACTGTAAATTTATTTTTGAGGACAGTATGTTTTATCGATATATAAAAATATTTTATTAGACGATTTAAAACCAATGTCACGAAATAATGCCAAATTTAATCTTAAAAAAGAAAAATTATAAGCACTGATAGACATTTTTTTTTTTTAATATAATGAAGAAACTGCCATGACATCATGGAAAGGAATGCTGGAGTTAATATACTGACTAATAGAATTTTAAGCTTTTTAAAGTTCAAATTTAATTAATTATTTTCAGACGTCGAATTTCTGAGAGGTTTCCATTTGAACTTATCTCATCCTTGTTCTTCGGTTGTAATTTAAATACTAATTAGTCTAAAAATACACGTATATAGTTTATATTTGCGGCATAAATCGAGGAAATAGTATACGCAATTGTGAAATTTCATCAAACCATACGAAATTTAATTGGTTTTTAAAGTATCCATTATTATATTTGGTAGGTAAGTCATACAGTTCCTATATAAATATTATTTATATAATATAAAATGACAGCATAATTTTTGAAAAATTCAATTTTAAATTAGTTTTTAGTCTTTATATTTATAAAATTGATTAAAAAAATACTCTAGTTATTAGATCGTAATAAACAACTGTTATATTGTAGAAAAAGATAAATAGATTATAAGAAATGGATAATTGACCTCAATATTTGGGGATATTTAATATTTATTATTTACATTTTGAAAATAATAATAATCCCATCTAATTTTTATTTTTATTTTTTTATTGGTGTAAAGGCTTCAACAACAATGGTTATTAGCCTACTTTAAATTAGGAGAGAGAAAAGAAAAATAATTTTTTTTTGTGATAGATATTTTCAATTCTATGTTTTTTCTTAAATTTCGAGTATTAAACACAAAAAATTTGACTTAAAATTTTTATCCTTCCGAATAAATATATAAATATGTAAATATTTATTTGTTAAGTATATTTTTAGACATAACCCTTTTTTATGAACAATCCTATTATATACAATCATACAATTTTGTATCAATTACAATGAAATCTTATAAAATGCATTTTGAATACTAAAAAATATATTTTTTAAAATATAGGTACCTGTAAAATTCTAATATAATATTATAAATTCCTTAAAAATAATAATAAAAAAATGACAACAACTATAAAAGTTATATTAAAAACGAACGTGGAAATTGAAAAACCATTAATATTAAATTAACTAAGTACTATAAAATTTAGTATATCAATATTATTCTTGTGTATTTGACATCACCTATATAAAAATCATAATTTTATAATAATTATTTGACTGATTTCAACATTTTTACTTATTTAATTAAATATTTACAATATTTATTTTAGCTGAAACGATATTATTCCGATCTTCTTTACTATTTTTATTGGTTAAAAATTTTTAATATACATATACTGATTAAACCGTACTGTTATGGTTGGATTTGATCAAAAAACCCCTTTTTTTTAACATATCAAAAAATGGAGTTTAATACAGGCTTTTAAAAAATATACCATTTTTTTTCATGTAGATATTTATTGTCATGTTATGAATTTAATTTTGTGATCCTGCTCCGAGGAAGGCGGAATGCGTACGTAGTTCAGTAGCTCCTAGTAGCTTAATTGATTCACTGATAATGTATAGTAATAGCGTGGTGATGACTACACGATTTAAACAACCGACCAAGGTCGAAAAAAATACAAACTACTAAAAGTTGATAATATTATAATATAATATGTTTGTTTGAATATATAACAAGCATAAAAACATCCTTATGACAGTTTTTATGAATGAATGATGGCTCAATTGCTATGAGTGTATATAATATATAACATTATATACCTATAATATATACATACATATATATATATATATATATATATATAATAGTCGCACTGGTCTTATATTTTATTCAATGACTACAGTACCTTAAACATATTATTATTCTTGAGCTTATCATTTTTATAATTATTTGTCTAAAATATATATAAAATATTTTAAATTATATTGTATACACCCAGAGTTAGAATAAACAACAACAATAACAATTTTAAACGTTTTAAATACTTGGTTTGTAATGGATTTTTAAATATTTTTAACTTTTAAAATTTATTGAAAAAAAAAAAATGTTTTGCTCATTTTACATTGTGGACTTAGTATAATTAGATTCTATCTAGAGTTATTGAAATTGTTCAGGAGATCGGTTTTCAGCATTTGAACATTCGTATAACTTTTAAATTTATCTTATTGAATCAAAATGGTCACCAAATTTTATATTAAGTTATATTTGTTTAATAAATATCAGTTATTAATTCGAATTAGTTACATAAACAATAGAACAATAAAATATAATTTGTTATAATGATAATAAGTTTTTAATAGATATATATATATATATATACACAATTTTGCAGGGTTTCAGTTACGTTACTTTTAAAATATAATATGATTGCATTCTGAAGGGTTACTATGAAAAACGTACTATTTCTAATAAATACCTATTCAAGAAATTAAATTTTTTATTACGAATGTATATATACAGAAGTAAAAATATATAAGTGATATTTTATAAATTATGAAAAGTAAAATAATACCCTTTTTGTTATCTTAATTAAACAAATTAACATTATATTATAATTTTTTACAGGTTTTTATATTTTGATTTTCTGTAAAACGTACTATTTTCAGGAAATATTACGTTTTGCAAAAAATTGGATTTGTGTATTATCTTATTCCGAATATTTGCAAATAATATAAAATAATAAAATAAACTCATAATAATGATTAGAATGTATTATTTATTTCATTCTATAACATATTATAATATAATATTAGTACAAAAAGACATATGTATACCTAATATATATTATTGTGAAAATATTTATTAATTTTTAAAATATGCAATAATAATAATAATAATAATAATAATAAAATAATACAAAATATAATGATAACTATTTATTTCAACCTGAAAACGTTGATGAAAATACATGATGAGGAATACATTCAAAATATAGTCAAATAAAAATCTCCTAATATTTATATAAAAATTAATAATAAAACTAAAAACAGGTATTTACCAAATTAATATTTGACACTATACCAGCTACATCTTATTGAAAATATAATTAATGATTAGGTTTACCTACTCCTCACCCGAGCCAATATCAAGATTACGAACATTGACGGTTATTAACAATCATATGAATAAAATACACTTATAATATAATGTTTATCATATGATATCTACATTTTATTGATTATATTTAAATGTCGTGTATTAAATTCCCTCGTATTTTTATACTAATTCAAAATAAAAAAAAAAAAAAAAATTAAAAATTAAAACCAAAAACGGTTTTGTAATAGCACGTTTTGAAAAAAAATAATTGCATCACTATTTATACTAATAAAATGGGCAATAGTACGCTTTGCATAGATACCCTTCATTATTTATTAAGTTACGTTACTGGTTACAAAATATAAATGTAGAACGTAAGTACTTATTTCTTTTTCATAATCTAAGTATAAAATGAATGCGTTACCCTACTCTTTACTTGTTAAAAATTAACTAGTTATACAATGATGCGTTTGCTTTATTCGTTAAAAGGTCTGTTTTTCCTATTACGCGCCATCGTTGGTTTTAAACGAAATTATTGAAATGGATTTTTTTAATATTTTTTAAAAATATAATAAAAATGTAATGTGTTATATTAACGTAGATACTCTTGCGTTAGTACAAAAAAAAAAAATAAAAACACGAAGTCACCATAACGTTATTCGAAAAGGTAACTACATCGCATTACTATCCAACAATGTATGTATATACTATATTGTATATATAAATTGTATTGAATAGATATTTTTCAACATATTCTTGGCATGATTTGGGTCTATATATTTAATGCAAAAATTAATAGTTTTCTAAATTTTCATTATAATATAGGTAGTATACCTTATACATTTGTTTAACTTTTTTGTAAAATATATATAGGGACTTCAATTTCGGACACAAAGAGAGATCTATATTTTTTGAGGCTATTTATGGAAAAAAGTGCATTTGAAAATTATGCAATTTAGAATATTTTCATAGTCTTAGTCTATGATATATAATATACTATGATATTATAATGATATATATATCTGTAAGTATAAGAGTATGTCATAATTTTATTATAGTCATTACTCACAAACAAACAAATTCTTATTGTTTTGTTCGATACTGATTCAGCGAATCAATATAATCATAATCAAAAAACCAAAAAACTATTCAGGAAAATTTTATAACAGTGTATAAATATAACTAAGTGTATTAGGCATTTTTGATATATTTACTAACATGTACTTTTTAGGTTAAAACCATTATTTATTCATTTAAAAATAAATAAATAAATACTAATTTACGTTACCTATACAAATAATGTATAAAAATGTATTTGAATTATTTAAAATAAAAAAACCATTTGTATTACCACTATTTTAAAATGCACTGATGTTACAATATCACAAATATAATAAATAAATCAAATTCAAATAAAATAAAAATTATTATTATACCTAAACAGAACTCGAATTTTAAAGCGGTAAAATGTACTCAAATATACGCTATAATATTCCCTAAAACATAAAAAATTAAAAGATAATAAGTTATACATTTAATAGACCGACGAGCCACTACGCAGCGGCCGGACTAAATAAAAATAGATCATAATATGAAATATCTAATAAAACGGAAATGTGGGTAAATTTTTCTAATCAATTTATATAACCAGCATGATTTTTCTTCTACTAGATATTTTCATTAAATTCAAACGAGATTTATGAAAAACACAAAATATATTATATTTAATACATATTAGCAAAAAATAGCATAAAAACTGGGAAAGTAGCACTAAAATTCTAAAATATATCAAATATTCGAAAATGCGTAATGTAAAATTGTATATATTTGAAATCTTTGATGCATATAACAAAATTTTAACTTAATCTGCTATTTTTATCCGCATTCTATAATAATTAGTGCACTGTCGTAATTCTGCAAAGTTTTAGCGGGGGCAAAACATCATTGGCATAGCCGGCGCTATTTTATACATAGGCAATTTTACACTCCCTCAAAAAAGAAAAATTTTTGTTCGTGCCGACCTAGAACTGTGCTTACTTTGTCTAAGTCCTAAGTCGACCATTGGTCTAAAAGTCATAACGATTAATGACAAATAAAGGCATTTCCAAAGCTAATCACTCCCCTTGTAACTTAGTCGTCTTTGTATTTCATAGCTTACCGGACTTCTTAAATACTTATATATAATTATATAAATATATTATATTATTAATACAATATTTACAACATTATACATATATAAATATTAATTTATTTCATTGAAACATGGGTCCATATAAAAATTAAAATTCTATACTTGTATATTATATTTTTTATTGTTTAATATCATTAGTATTATATTATTTATTAATATTTGTGCCAAATCTAAGCAACGTCCGGATACGTTGATACTACTATTGAATTAATTGATAAATTTGTCTTTGTCAATAAGACGATTTTTTTCATTTTGCCTATAAAGCCAAATTACTTAGACAATCTTGACCTATTGTTGTTCTAATATAAGTTTTTAGATGACGTAAGCTCGGAAAACTTCTTTCACATGACTTTATTGGTATATCGGTGTGAATTGTTAAAAATGTTTTTAAAATTGTAATTACCAAAGGAAATCCTGATTTCATTTCATTTTTCGTCATATAATCAATTTATTTTTCAAAATATGTTACTTATTCTAGACATTTCAAATTAAATATTTAAATATAAATACCTACCTTTTACTTATTAAAGTAAACACATTTTCATCAAGGTTTTCACTAATAATCAAATCATTAAGTCCATTTAATATTTGGATTAGATTTTCTTTAAAACGAAGTTAAATTTCTCTTATTAGTTTTTATTACATCTGCCATTGTAAGGAAATCTATAACTATGCTGTTATCACTATGACACTGTCTGTATATGGTACAAACTAGTAACAAATTTGGACCATCTTTTTGCGCTTCGGCCGGCTGTGTTCGATTTCCTTTCACTTGCTTTTTTTATTCATTATTCAAGCAAATGAATGAAATCCTTATTATATCATAATGTCCTAACATTTTTTAGGTGAAAAATCATATCTATGCATCGGCTATATGATTACGGGGGATGCCAGTACACCATCGTGCCTCCCGTAATTAAGCTTATGAATCAGCAAATGTTACAGAATCCGAGCCCGATTATTTTCTAAGGAGTATTATATAGGCAATTTATCGTGCATTAATGTATGATAGAATACTGAATGTTAATATTGGAGAAGTTAATGAAATTAGTCCCATAAACTCACATCTCTCACTTCCATACACGCATTATTATTCTCGCAACTTACATGTAAAAGTGTATAAAGTAAAATAAGACTGTTAATTTGATTTATTTTCGTGATAGGACGATTGTTGATTTGGTTACTACCTATAAAGAGATATGTCATATAATTTGTATTGTTGTTTATTTTTAGATTATTGTTCAAAATATACTTAGAAACCGGGAACAGTGGGCTTTCCTAACTTGTTTATATTTTCATTTCATCGTGATGTTTATCATGTACGTTACGCCAGCCCGACCATTTTGGAAATTTGCACTTTTTTTTTACAGTTATTTATTATGGAATTTGTATGAATTTATATGATCATTTTCAGAATTTGTATGCAATTAGTCTTACCGGAATAACTTTAAAACACAGGGGGTGTGGGCTGGCCCAACTTTTGTGCACTTATATTTTTATAAATAACATAGTTCGGAGGACGGGCCACGACCGCTCCGCTCGCTGTGGCCGACACCATTCGCTCTATACGCCCTTGGATGTCGCTCCGCTTCGCTTCAATCGAAAATATCTCCCGATTTGCTGTGAAATACCACGTCATATAGGCAACAGGTTAAATATACTTTTTTTTAATTTTTTAAAGTTATGTCAGCTTAAACTTAAGCTAGCACAACTCTTTTAATTATAGTCCGATTTAAATGAAACACATTGGCCTTTCGTAGACAGCATTAGCCCATACCTTGGAAAATGATTTGTGAACTTGTTACCTATCCCACGTGGTGTTTCACAGCAAATTGGGGGAAGCGAAGTGGAGCGACATTCAAGATCGTAGCGAGCGAATGAAGTCGGCCACATCAAGCGGAGCGAGCTTGGCCCAATCTCTCAGCTATGTTACTTATAAAAATATAAGTACACAAAAGTCGCGATAGGTGTGCATAAATTGCACATAATTTGCACAAAATAATAGCAATGGTTTTATTGAAATTGGACGATAATTAAAGAATTTGTGTTAGCAAGTGTTTTAAAGTTATTTCGATAAAACTAATTGCATACAAAATCCGAAAATGGTCATACACATTCACACAAACTCCAAACTGAATAAATAAGTGATAAAAAAGTGCGAATTTCCAAAATTGGGGGCAGGCGTGACGTAGTACGTATGTTTTTAATCGTTGTGTAGGTATGTACTCTAGTTCAAAATATTAATATGCAAGTATACATCGTAATATAGGAAATTTGTACTAATATTTTTCATATTTTCATTCAATGCGTTCGATTTGAAAGTACACATTAGTGAAATTATCCATCGTTCCATTTAAAAACTCTATGACTAAAACGTTTTCTTAAATGTGCATTTTTACATTCACCAATTTTTCAGAACCGATAGAAATGCATACCTACGTAGGTATCTAATATCTATATATTATTATAATATTTAACAATACATTATTTATTATTAATTTTTACCAATCGCGACGGTTAGGTTACAACGAATAATAAATTATAAATGTCCCATAACGAGTATTATTTATTACCAAGGTTATATAGTAGTTAGTTAAAAAGTGGAAAACAATTATTATTTGATGGCTTAATATAAAAGAGGGGTGAGGTTTTATTTTATCTAAATTTAATCGATATTTTGTAGCATATATATTTCGTAGGTTATAAAATTGGTTTTAGAACCCCTTTTATTCTAAGCTGAGTGCGTATTCTTGATTGTTTTAAATTATACAGATCCGACCTGTACGTATCTCATGTTTTGTTAATATAATATCATTTTTTCATCTTTTTACGAAAATGTTTTATAAATATTTTTGGGTTTTACAATGATGTGTATTGTATTTTTTCTGAAAATAATTATTCGGGTAGATAATAGAATAGGATCATTGGAGTAAATACATTTTTCCATAGAAAATTCTTTCTAGATGACACTTTTCTAAATGTAAAGAAAAACTAACTTTTACAACAGAAAATGTCTATAAATTGAAAAATAACAAATAAAGTTGCCATGGTAACCAATTTTTAGTGATAGTATTTGGGTTTTTAAACATAAGTTTATTCACCTTATTCCCGTTGTGTCCAAATATCTATAGTTACTACTTACCAGTACATAGGTTATGCGTTTGTTGATTTGTTTACCAGGTTGAGATAGATATTATTCGTTTCATATTAGACGTATATTATACGTCGGCCCGTCTTTATAAATAGTTACTGTGGTTAGCAATATCAATATTTACCATTTTTATTCGGTTTGTTAGTTTTAGGTGCAGTTTATAAATAAGTATATAAGATTAAAAAAAATTGTTCATAGAATTATAGTTTATTGTCTAAAAATTTAGCACGCTCGAAGAGTGAGCTTTCCAAACGGGGTTTTTTTTTTTGAAACAATATTCCACATGTGTCCAATTTATAAATATATATTTTTTTTGTTTAAACAGTATATTACATCATGTTCTACTCAAAATAATTTTTATTGAAAGTGATGGTTTATCACTGCTTTTACATTTAATATATTCGATACCAGTATTATACCAGAGCAAAGTGCTTCCAACTCTGCTTGCCGTCTTTTTAGTTTTCTGCATTAAAACTGTCATTTCGCTGAACTAGGATACAAAAAACACATTCTGTAATTAGCACGTTTTGATTTTCAGCAAATCTACCTACTTACTATTATATTCAAGTCTCCAGTTCTAAAAACATTTTGACGTCAATGGAAGACCGTTTTTCATTTAGACAACATTAGAATACCGTACATAGCAAGTTATACTATTTGCTAAAGTATTTTAAATGATTGTATAATAATCTTATATTATTATAATACGTTACATTCAAACTGCAAAATATGTAAAGTTAGAGAGATATTATAATATTATACATTATTATATTGCATGGGAGATTTACCTCAAACATAGGTGTAGGTAAGTATAGGTTGTACCTAAACTAGGTACCGGATGTTCAGAAAACAAAATAAAATAGCCACTATGTGTATTATAAAACGAAAATACTAATGTAATGACTTGATATTGTAAACTGTATAATCTTGACACGTACTTAGCATGTGTAAGACTCAAAAAAAGTTCAATATAATGTTTGTATTCCCCCTACAATTTAATGATTTGAGTTTTAAACTTAAAAAACATCAAAAAAGCTTTTTTTATGGTAGAGGTACTCGTATTATTAAAGTCATATGCACTGCTATAACATAATATATACTCGATGAAATGCGTTTTTCGTTTTTGTGTTATTATTCTTAAACACTTTTTGGAATATCAAATTATAGTGTTCAGCGCATAATAGGTCTTATCTTATTGTACAGGCTACAGGGTCTAAAAATTACTGATGATTTTTCATTTTAGTTTTGGAGAATCTTGGAAGATATCTAGTTTTTGTGTTTAAAAACGCGTTTTTATCATGTATAACTTTAGTTTTATTTCGTTTTTTTTTCGTGTTATTTAAATAAATTTTTATAGAATATTTCCAAATTGAAATAATAATAATGAATGGGTGTCGGAAAATCAAATAATTCATAAATATGATATGACACATGATTATGAGACCATTATTATTATCTATTTTTGACCAATCAGATTACTTGAAATTATTTAGTGTACAGTCTACACGGTTTACACGGACACGGAGACAGTGGAATACCACCTTTATGTTATAAATAAAATTGATTTGAGTCTACACCATGGTCACAAAATATATTCTGTGATACTGTTATCATCAAAAGAAAATATAATTGATAAAAAAGATTTTCATTACAAAAACACTATAAAGGCAAAAAATTCTAAAAAAGTAGATCAAGGAGGGATCTACCCCCCCATATCCCCCTCTGCGTACGCCATTGGTATAAATACGTTTTACAAAAATCAAAAATTACAAAATAATAAAACTGGTACGTTTTATACTCAAATTTAAGCGTTTATTTTTCATTACACTAAACAGGTCTTCCAAGTTGTTTTATTTCAATTTTCTGTGAATATGATACTGAATTTTTATCTATTAACCTAATATAATATAATATGCCAATAATAAAATAATAAACTAAAGAAATAATAAAGAAATATAGAAATTATAGAAATATGCACGCGTCACGAACACGGACACAGAAATACACGTGAACTTATTCCGTATTGTTCCGCAGTCCACAATCCACATACATGTCGGGCGATTATTCGTATCGCTCCGGCGGACGCATTATTACCGAATTCCCAATCCTATGTTTTTTTTGTGTTTTGATCGTTTAGTTATGACGAGCGTTGTTCGATATACCTATTTCAACAGTGCTATTACCTACATATATATTTTAAATTCCGGTTAGAGGTACATATATAGTGTTTTCATAACAATGGAAAACAATTTTTACTTTCAATAATAATATTTTTAAAATGCGTTACAATGTAAATAATAAATAATTGTTAATATTTAAATAAATATCTATAACGTATTAATAAATGATTTGCTACAATTTTAGAGGGGAGGGAGGGAGGGAGGGAGGGCTCCCACGTACGAGCCGCCACTGCTCTCGACGTTATAGTGTATATAGTTCGTATAAAATATAAAATATTAAGTATATTTAAAATATTACGTATGTTAAAGTAGTATAATATAATAAAACATAACATTTGAAAACGCATAAATTGACCTAAAACTCATTGCAATATAGGATATAAAGGTACCTATATATATTATATAAGTGTAAATAAAGTATAGATATACATTATTTTATATATCAGTAGGTACCGAAGTGTATCGATTCCCTAAGGGTGTTACGGAATGCGAATTATTATGAAATGGAATTACCAAAAATATAATCACCAAATTAACATTAATTTAACATTTATATGCGTTTCTGAATTTCTCAACAGTATTAATATGAAAAGGATATATAAAACGAATATTGGTATGGAATGCGAAAAATATATACGCAATAGGAATATAATAACATATATTGTCTAACGAAATAACGTGTGTGCAGTCCCCCCCCCCCTAACTTAACCACATTTGCCAATCGATCTCGGACGAAATAATTTGCGAATATTTTTGCAAATTAGTTTTCATAATTCACAAATCTATCCTAACCCCCGAAGTCGCTGTTTGATTGACGGGGGTGAAGTCGCTATTTGAATGCCTGATTGTGTTGAGAACCCTTGGTTTAATCATAGTATGTAGAATATAAGTATTTAGCTAAGTAAGCGATATATTATTTTTTGTAGCGACTGCTGTCACTAAGGACATGGAATGTTTTTTAAAAATGACGACAGTCGTAATATAGACACGATCCAATAATACTGTGTAGACCTAAGTTTCTTTTAAATATATATATTTAATAAATAATATTTATTTGTTGTATTCATATAATTCAATAAACGCATAACGATTTATACAGTCTTTCGAACTTGTGTTTGGAAACTGAGAAAAACGAACTCAATAAAATAATTATACTCTCGGACCAACCCGACCGAGTATAACAAGGGGAAAATGCTAAATTCATGAATGTCCTACTTACATTGTACGATTTACACCGTGCTAATGCCGATATTTTGTAAATAATTTATATTTATATTAATTTTATTATAATGGGTATTGAGTTATAGATAGGTAAATACTTATAATATCTGTAATAATCAGTAGTATCGAAGAACAAACTAACATCGTATATAATATACAAAGTCATTTTCAATATAAAATTAAAATATTGTAAATAGCAGTTTACGTTGTATATCTACTATATTGGTTACTGGTTGCACTTTTTATTTTCCATAAGTATTTTAATTTAATGAACGTTTTCTTTTTACTTTTTTCTCCATGCCTCTATGCCGTTATTGTCCTCCTAGCCATTCAGCCAATTTATGCCATATAATATGCTATGTAGTGGCAATATCCCTATCCGACTGTTCCACACAATATAAATCTGAATCAACATGATTAAATCAAATTTAGTACGAATGATAATATTTAAATATTATATTATATTACCTGTTATTACGTATTTTCTAATTAATTGGGAATCAGCCAATGAGTAGGTACTCATTATTTTCAGAAATCATATCTGTTTCAATTAATAAATTATATTTACGGCTTTCTGAAATAGTAAAACTTCCTAAACAATTAGCTTCAGAGAAATTGGCCACTTTTAAAAAAAATATAGTTTCTTAGACTTTCTTCTAAATTATTGAAATCAAAATCTCTTATGAGTAGGTATATAATAATAATTATTGTTGGACTTTATTGTAACGTTTTTATCTCAGTACAATTCGAAGTGTTGGATAATTTCCGTATTTAAAAGGCAGTTGGCGCACTTTTTAAGAAACTAGTTATCATATATTATTTACGTTTCATCTGGTAACTATTAATTGAACAACTATAATACCTATATCTGGTGAAAAAATGCTTTGAAGAACATTTTACCAATATATCCATGCCATTGAAATTAGAACTGCAATTGAATAAATTAATTATTGAAAACACTGCAATGTATTTATTATAATTATTATTAAAATTAACAACAAATAGGTTCATAAAAATTTTTAATTAGTAAGTACCTACATAAATAATGTTTATTAATGGGAAATATAATAATATTGTTCAATTTATAATAGGTACGGGGAGATTATTATATAATATATAGGTATTATTGCTTTATTTATATTTTCGAATAATAATAATATTATATATAAAGTGTTTATAATATTATTCATATTATGAGTTCAGAAAGTTCATAATAATTACAATAATTGAAAATGCAATTTGATTTATTGTAGGGCTCTTGTCATTTACTATGCCTATAATTAATATAGAAAATAATAAAATGTACTCATTTGTTTTTAAACTTATTTAATATACCTATACAGTGAGCATATTATAATATAATATATTTTTGAACGTATATAAATAAATTTTATATATTTTTTTGAATTTGATACTTAAAATTGTACTTAATATTATATTAAAATCATTCGTCTAAAGTTGTAGATTGGGTTACTTAATTTGTGGTTGCCTAGGTGGACTTGTCCTATCTATATAAGATACTTTTGGATGCTTTCAGCTCTTCTAATGATCAAAATATCGAGTATATTTCCTGTACCTACCTACCTAGTAGAATAACTTTTTTTTTTTTTTTATATTTGATGTGCGTTATTGATATCAAACCATTTTATTTTGATTTTGATTTTGAAGTCTTATGACGAATATAAGCGAAAAAAAATGTATGTATCTACTTACATAAATTATAATATTCATTATATTTTTGTAAGTTTAATAAAGTTAACACTTGTGATATTTTTTATACTTAACTGCAGTGCTTATAAAAATAAGTAATTATGTACTATAAAAATTAAGTGTATATTATAAGTTCATCATGGTAATTATTTCATAATTTTAACAATCACTCGAAAGACGGAATAATATTTTGCAAGGTAGATTTCATGCAAGTATACGAAAAGCGAAGTTTTGTTATTTATTTCTACAGAGTACTAATTCAGTTATATAAAACAAAAACAAAACTTTACTGCATTTGTATATTTTTGTGTAAATCTCGATATTATTTAGTATTTACTGTAAAGAAATAATTTTAAAGAACTATTATTATATTTGATATACGATAAATACTTAATAATAATTATTGGAAATATATTTATTCTTAGATTTTACGATGAACGCCTTAAAAAAAACCACAAAATATTTTCTTTTAAAATAGTGCTTAATTATAATAACGCTGGCTTTTATTTTCAAAATAGAAAATCTCAAAATCTATACCTCAAAATCGAAATGTCCATAAATCGTTTGATTTTTTTTATTTAACTATTGATAAGGGACTCTTTTTAAAACGAAGCTTAAACCTGGTTACCGGGTTTTCCTGGAAATCGATTATCGTATATGATTTTTGGATATAAAAACTGACTCCCCTGAACCTGAATATACACTTTTGAAAAGCAGTAAACAATTTTTACTAACCACAAAATTTAACAATGATAATAACCGATTATTCTGAGAATAACTTAATCCTTTATTTCCATTTTGCATTAAATAGTTATCACAAGATTATAGGTTTTATAATTTTATAACAAAAAAATTATTTTTATTTTCTAAACTTAGGTTAAATGATCAGGGCATATTATCACAAGCCGTTATCTTAACCAAAAGTTAATCAAGTATTTATTATGCCATCTTGATAATGATATCTGGGAGTTAGTAGTTCAGAATAACTAATGGTTCAAAGATAGCGGTTAGGGGTTATATTGTATTGATGAGTTGATCACCTGTTATTGAAACTTGAATTTGAACTAATTTTAAGATCATAGAGACTGGTAGCTGATAGTAAAGTAGATGTATAGCATTTAACTTAATAGCATAGATAATGATTTTGAAACAGTTTTAATACCGCTTTTAAACCATTTACAATCTTTGTCGGAATTAGTATGTAAAAGTACCTACTTTAAAAAAAAAAGTTGGTATGCATATTTTATTTGAATCTTGAACAGAATATTTTTTTGCACCTTTATTAAAATTCTGCAATTGAACATTTTTCTTTAATTCTAAGCCTTATTTTAAATGTAACGATAAAGCTATATACACTTAACGTGGTTAAGCAAATTGTTAAGGGTGAATTGAATGTATATAACGTACGCGTATAGTGGTTTAGTTGAATCTTTTTATTGTTCTTATTCATCTCTTTATAGTCCTATGTAGGTACGAGTTATGATAAATAGCGGTCTTATTATTTAACATAATACAACACGGGAAAACAAAGAAGAAAACCAAAATAAAACATTTTTGCTTCCTTTTAAAATTATTGTATTTTAATATAATTATATTATATGTCATCGCGCGAAACAACGACACCTGTTCGAATGAATCATTTGACCGTTTGATAATTTTCGTGAAAAAAATTAATTATATTTTTATTAAGAAACATAACAAGAAAGAATTATTTTTGCCGATATCAGATGACAGAAAATTATCAGGGAAACAATTTCAATTATAAATAATCGAAAAACCGCAAGTATTTTCCTTGAAAAATCGAATTAAATGTTACGGGTGAAAACTAGATAAATATATATATATATATATAACTAGATAATACATTTTTGATATTGTTTAATTATTCGTTTATATAACTATTACAACTGCATAATTTGAATTGTTAACATAACGTGGACATATTAGCCAATCGAACTTGGATAATGTTGATTTTTACAATTTTACAAATACGTTTTTATTTTTCAATAGTAAATTATTATTATTCATAATTAAATCGGCAAAATTATGCAAAAATCATACATCTGATAAAATTAAACATTTTCAGAAAATGCTTAAAATGTTAAATGTAAAATGTAAAAAGCATATTATTGAATTAGAACTTTATAGGGATCTCAATATAGATTTAAAAAATTTATTTATTTAAAAAAAATTGTCACTTAAGACAATGCTTTCGGGCAGGAGCAATTGTTATTTTTTGCAAATGATTACTTTAAGCAAATAAAACAAATGAAAATTATTCTTCCATAGTTTTGTAAAAATTTTACAATGAAAACAATGAAAAAACGATAAGAACAATCAGCAAGTT
Source organism: Pemphigus obesinymphae (assembly GCA_025469235.1). Lineage (NCBI taxonomy): Eukaryota > Metazoa > Arthropoda > Insecta > Hemiptera > Aphididae > Pemphigus > Pemphigus obesinymphae. Next base: position 5,361 of record JAIPRL010003797.1, on the reverse strand, counting down.
TAAGAAAATGCATTAGAGCAGGAACAATTTAAATTTTTTGCAGATGTACGGTTTTTGCATATGCTGATTCAATTACTTTATAATATAGTATATACATTATTACTACGGGTATATTAATAGGATTATGTATTTTTAATTTATTTTCTTGATCGTGTTTATGTTAAAATTATTTTTAATTCCTGTCACAAATAATATTTAATACAATTATTAAATATTGATTAATATCTTAAAAATGTAATGGTTGATATAAGTTAAATTTAATATTGTATTATTTGTCAATAAATGATTAATGGAATAAATAAATAATTAAATTGACAATTTGAAAAATTAATTACAAAATAATTTTCAAATTTATATTCATTTTCATACGTTTAGCCGTTTGTGCATAATATACGTTTGTGTTTTACGCAAAATCATGGGAGAAGAATATATTATATTATATATTATAGCAGTGCCATAGTTGACACTAATAAGAATTATGTAAATAATAAAAATAAAATTATAAAATATAATAGTTTGATTATAAGATAGAATACAATTATTAATAATTTTATTATCGTACCTAAAGATAAGTCCAATATTATTGTTTTGGCCTATATGTATTATAATACTCATGACAAAACCTAAATGTTAAAAAAAATAAATATTCTATTATTATTGTGTAATCCTACTAATATTTACAATAAACAAATTAGTTATTAATCAAACACTGTCGAAATAATTCATGATGATTAAAATTATTTTTATTAAAAAACAATATGAATAGAACTGTTCCACAATTATACCCATTTATTAAATTATATATAAATAAAATAAAACCTAAATTCACATAATGTACCTTTTATTGTAAGCAAATAAGTCTTTTAGTAACTATGTTACTATCTTCGGTGCAAAACACGGACTGACAAACTCTTTTGTGGATTTGGGTTTATTTTATTTATATAAATTATCCACAAGTAGTCAAATTATAAATAATGAAGTACATATGGAAAATAGTGCTATTTGATCTCTTATACATTTTAAAACTGCTCCGTCATATTATTTAGCTAAATATTTAAATTCATTTATTAAACCAAATAGTTAAGAGAGAAGGTCTTCGAGAAGAAGAAACGTAAATTAATTACAACATACATTACAGATAACTCTTTAAAGATGACATATACGATTTTATAGATAAAACCAAGGAAATTAATATTATTCATTAGAATGTACAGCACTCTTATACTGCTATTCCAAAACTCAAGGCATATAAATATATTCAAAGATAAACTAAAATTTAATAGTAATTTTAATAATAATAAATCTAATGAAATTATTTATTCCGTTAATATTATAACTAATTAATAGTTATTCATATTTAATTATATAATTTGGGCATGTACCCAGTTTACAATTTGTACATTTAAATTTATTGAACATTATTACACGTATAATTTTCTTAAAATTTAGTAAACTTAATAACAAAAAATAATATTAATAGGTATATACAATCATGCAATAGAGAAGGACGGGTCAGAATTAACTATAAACATACAACGCCATAATGGTTTATTTAATCCATAATTACTTGAGAATGTAGGAAGATTAAAAGGGGCAAAGTGACGGGTAAAGCATGCGGGGACTTTAAAAGGAATTCGTGAAAGTAATGAAGGTGACTCAATTTTATTCCATTTCAAAATCAAATCATTCAGTATTTTCAACAAAAAATTGAGATTAATAGTACGTCTACGATCAGCTAATGTTTCAAGATTAAGATGATGAAGTACTGGTGTATAATTATGAGGAGGACAATCAATCATTAATACATGACTAACATGTTTTAAAAAATCATAATGTACTCGCACAAGCATTCTAAAATTAATCGCAGTATTAGGGTCCCAAACAATAGTTATTTGTGAATGCTATTTAGAAGGGAGGTAATATAACATCGATTAGCTTCAATACGACGGAACGAAAATGTGGGGATATTAAGATACTTGTAGTAGTATTGGAGTAGTCATGTTGAAGGTGTTCAGTGTTAAGAATATATGAAATGTACAAGTGAAACCTATTCTGTACACACTCAATTCTCAATTGATCGTTAACCAGATTTGGATATCAAACTATTCCATCATACTCTGAAAAAGGCGAAAAGAAAGAGAACGATGAGACGAAGCCGATGAAAAAATTTTATTGTTACATTTGACAAACACCAAGATATTAAGAGCTTTACAAATAGTAACATTAATGTGGTGTTCAAAGCTCATTGATGGAGAATAAAAAAATCCAGCGATCTTTAAAAATAACCACACACTGAATAGGAATGTCCATTTAAGTGGTATGGATGATAAATGGGTGCACGAATTCTGGAAAAGGTTATGAAATTACATTTATCTAAATTAAGTGTCAAGCCAAAATGAGTACCCCATGAAAAGAAAATGTTCAATTTGAACTGAAGGGTGTAGTAGTTATCAAGAGAGTCAATTTTCAAAAAAAAAAAAATTGTATGAAGGAGTTTTGCATTAGTAACCCATTTGTCTAACTGAATAAAATAAGTTGGAGCAAGATCATGAAAAGCAACTGATTAAAAACAAAAAAAATATTACATAAATTATGCTATTTTATGAACTTTTTAAAGATTCTTATCCCCAATTGTTAATTTTATCTAACGACAGTCAGAAGAATCTCCCATTGTCCAAGATACGAGACCGGCGAGCATATTATAGCCGCCAAGATTATTTTCAAAATTTTACAATCGTACAAGGTCATAGTCAATGTTTGATAAATAAATCTTAACTAATTAATCACCGTACTGTTGGATTGAAAACGAGTATCACAGAGACTTGAATGTAATAGCATAATGTATTATTGATAAATTGAATTCAGTTAATATGAAGAACTTTAGAAGGATTCGGTTGGTTTCAAATGGTTGCGGTGGGCAAAATAAAAATTCTACCATAGTCGCTATGGTTTACGCATGGTAACTCTCCAGAAGTCACCACAACATATTATGTTAGAGGTTGAAATAGGTTTTCCAATAATTGAACACAGATTTTTGTATTTGGGGTAATTGAAAAAAATTCGATGAAATTAGAAAGTATAATTAAACCAGAAATAGTATATGAAATAATTGAGAAACATGTTAGTATTGATTTAGAAGTAGCAGATATTCGATCCGGTTGCACGGAATGCATTGAAATTTACAGCTACATGGTCATTTCAAATATCTCATGAAAAATGCATTTTTATTAAACGTAGATGTACAGGTAATGTTCTCGTTTGAGGAGAAGTTTCGTACAAAATGGATACTGGAGTGTACAAATCGTTGGTTCAGCTTAAGAAAAAAATGAGCCATTAATAGAACCTTGGTTTTAATGAATTCGAGTTTTTCAGTTTAAAATGAATAAGTATAATATAGGTATATTGATTTTATTCGATGATTGATATAACCCATTGCTCCAGTTTTTCATGTTTTCTGTAAAAAGTGGTTTTCGGAACACGTTACTTTTGATTCTAGCCTACTCATATATAATTATATATATATATGTATTAAGTATATTATATAATATATAAATGAAATAACACGTCGCCTTCAATGACTTAATTACTTATTCATTTATAGATTATTACCTACTTAATAGTATTTGAATGTCAAATAATAGCTCTTCCATCTACATAATAGTATAGAAAATACCATAATGTATTTATTAAAAGTAATTTCTAACACCATAGATAATGATTTTATTATTTATAATTTCCGTCTCTATCATTATTGCTGTTATATCTGATATATGTTACTAAATCAATTTTTACATAATAATTATAATGAAAAAAATAAATAAATAAATACAAATCGGGTAGGCCCGGGCATAGTCGGCTTACCCTGTAAACACGCCACTGGCTTGTGCTTATTTTGTCTATCTATTTACATTATATTATACATTTAATGTGTATGTATTTTATAATGGTTTGACGCTTGATCATGATTTTTATCGTATTGTCCTAAAAAGTTTTGACTGATGCCATTTATTATCCCGCTGTTAACATTTTTATAATAATTAAGGTGGCTTAAATGTTTACAATTGGGCAAATGTTATATCATTTAGCTTGTTATCTCTGCCCATTATTAGGACCATGTGACATAACCTGGATATATCTAAATTTAAAATATCGTAATATTGACGAATATGCGAAATACGGTGTGGATAATGTTCGCCAATGGGTTTAGGCACGATAGAATGTGCCAGACGAATATTTCATTGGAATTTGTTATTTTAATGCCTTCAAAAGTATTAAAAGTATAAACTCTCAGTAACCGCATACAACCGTAGGTATATTATGTATAAACAGCGTGTATATTGTATACACACTTTTGTTTGCTTATATTACTTATATTAAAAACTTTAAACGAAAGTTTTACTATATTATTATAAAACGTGATATTAAAGTTAATAAAGTGGTATTTATAAAATAAAAAAGTACACATTTGTGATTTTCGTCATCGATGGTAACAAACACATCTTTTCATTTTTTTATTCTTATATATATGTAATTATAGTTTGGTATGACTGTAGGTTAGTACCGTACGTTGGTAACACGTACGTTATTGTTCGATTCGAACGAAGCGAGAAATGTTTACGAATGTATTAATTTTAATCGTAAAATAAGCGAACTAACGATATATAAATTGAATAATTCATTCGAATTGAATGAATTGAAAATTCATTCGACAGTGGCATTCACACACGCATTTAAATGGAATCTATAAATTACCACGCACATATCCTACAAATTATAGTAACGAGCGTATTTTTATATTTAAAGGTGCAAAGTTTTCAAAATAAGCGCATTGAACGTTCCGTTAAATACTATGTAGGTATAACAGATAAGCTTCCAAAATTTAATCTCAAGATCGATTATATACGACCCTTGTACACAGTGAAATAAAATATTCTCTGCCTAGGTACCTACTTACCTACACTATGTAGTTTATTATTAAAGTTTATATTTAAAAATGTAGAAACCATCGTTAAAATGTAAAACGTACAGGTTATAAACCCAGATATTACGTATTTTGCCGAAATTTCGTCTTATTCGTAAATTAATAATATACGAGTATAATAGGCATGAAATACGCAGCCCGTGTGGTTTATTAAATATTCCTGATTCCCGGGATCGTAAAGGGTTTTAAACGAATAATTGTTCCAAATAAACATTTTGAACGAATTTATAATCAATATAATAAAACAATGTGAAGGCGTCGGGAAAGTGGCGTCCCCATCGCCCAATGCATCATTGATGCATTGCAATAGCCATCACTACAATCAGAAATGATTGTTGTGATCTGGTCCTCCAGGTTGGGGGTTGAGCGATGGGCTAACA
>JAIPRL010003796.1:0-43586 GCA_025469235.1 Pemphigus obesinymphae | reverse complement strand
TATAGCGCCAGGCTGTAATAATAATTTAAAAAAAAAAAAACTTAAAAATATTCAATAGAAAAAAAGTTATTACATCTGTTAATTAGTCCTGTTACACCCTGTATATATATATATATATAATATATTAAAACACAGCTATTATACCAAATTTAAACAAGAATATATATTTGAGAACGTATCGTAGTTTAAGGTTTCTAAACATAAGTTTAAAGTTAGACACCATATATATCATCGTTGTATCCGTCCGTCTGTCCATAGTTACAAGTACATATTTTGAGTTTGTTAATTTGGTTATCAGCGAGATAAATTTTATTCCTTTTGTTTTATAATATTTTCAGATTATTGTGTAAAATACATATAGAAACCGCGAATTTAGCACCCTTGTAGAATGGGCTTTCCTAACTTATTTTTGTAAACTATTCTCCGATAAAGAAATTATAGTTATTTAAAAGAACCTAAAAACACCACAATTTAACTTCTGTTTAGCACGATTTATATTGATATATTGTCCATTAGATATATCTAAGTCTATAGTGGCCATACCTAGGACATTTTTCTGGTACTTAGGTGATCTAGTGATAGCATATATGTATATGTGTCAAACTTTCAGCCAATATACCGTTACATATATATTATAGATAGTGGTATATAATAGGTATCTCTACTATAATATAAATTGTTTTTACTTATTTTAGATTTTGAGCGGAGCGATACGTTACAATGTTATTTATTTATTTATTTTTCATATATTTTTTGTGGAAACAACTTTTTAGGTTGAAGGTGTTGAGTAGGATTTTTAGAGTAAAGAGCTTTATTGATAGAAAATATGTTGTAGATGGGACTTTCCAGAGGTATTTTTTTTCACTTTATCAGTATTTTATTTTTAACTATAATAAAAAACTAAGTTTTATAACGCGGATAACTTTTAAAAATGTTTACAAACATTTTTAAATCACAACTAGAGTTTACTATATATTACTAAAATAATATAATATATGGTGACAACAAACATTAAAAAAAATTTGTGCCTAATGTATAATATTATTAAAAATTTTTTTTCACAGTTATAATGTACCTATATTACACCGAGCTCTGCTCAAAATCGTTTTATAGAGTGCAATGATTTATTTTTGCTTTCAAATTTAATATATCTACTATAGTTACTATTATTATATTATTCCCGACGAGCGAAATGCTTCCAACCCCTATACTTGCAGCCTTTTTAAAAATCGTAATTATAATAATTGTAGATTGATTATATTACAATACGACGAATATGTACCTATTAAAATATTGTTTATGTCACTCACATTACGCCTATTACACTACATAGGCTCAGAACCAAAATTTTCTAAATAGAACATTTTAGTCTTAAAAATGTTTTTAAAATCATAATGTTCTAATTTATAAATGCTGTGGTAAGGTATGTGAATCTAATACAGGATAAATACATTGTGCCTTTATTATTTTACGAGGATAATATTTAGAAGTATATATTCTATACTGAGTACTGACCACGGTTATCTACATAGGTTGGCGTTCGAGGTGTTATCGTGGTCGATGCGGCGTTTGTAGTGAATTAATAGCGCTAGTAGTAGTTGAACCGCCTATTAGACGTAAAGTACACAGAAAATTAAGTTTTCTATATAATATGCATAAAAAGTTTAAATTACTAAAAAATTTAATAGAATTTTAATTATAAAACGGGAAATTCTTCATTAGATGTAATTCTTTTTGCATTTCTATGATTTATAGTTCTCATTTTATGTGTTTTTTTTAATAAATTTGACTTACTGTTTTGGCATCAAAATTTAAAATTAATCTTACTGATAAGCGATAACCAAAAAAATTGCATTTTATTTTATTACATCAATGTAATTTTTACAATATACCTACCTAAGAACAATCGTTAGAAATCGTCATATTTTAGAAATCGTTATTTATACAAAAGTAAATAGAATTTATCACTTAAAACATTTAATTCATATATGTATAATAAATATATAAGTTTTTAAATTCATGTTATAAAGTTAATTTTGTTTAAAAAAAACTTGATATACTTTAATTGAACCAGAAATCCAAAATTTCATCTCCATTGAAATGTTTTTCACAAATATATGATTTATCTGTTACTAGATAATCTTTTCGTGAAATAGCTTTGGCACATTTTTCTCTTAGAATGAGATCGTTAGGAGCACAAAAATGAGAAATTTTTTTTAAGTTACTTTTGTAACCTGAAGTACATCCAACAACACAACACCTAACTATTATAAAAAAATGTGACAACAAAAACACAATTTAATTATTGTGTAACAAGTGAGGTAACCACATATTATACTTTATAAACATTAATATTGTAAAAGTTATATTGGATTTAATAAAATAAAATTGTTTCGGGCTTTAGTTATCGCTTATCAGTAAGATTAATTTTAAATTTTGGCGCCAAAATAGTCGGTAAAATTGATTAAAAACGCACATATAATGAGAACTATAAATCATAGAAACATAAAAACAATTACATAATCTAATGAAGAATTTCTCGTTTTATAATTGAGATTCTATTAACTTTTTCCGTAATTTCAACGGTTTATGTATATTATATTAAAAACCACATTTTCTCATTCTCATTCGTATACTTTACGTGTAATAATCGCTTCAACTACTACTAGCGCTATTAGTTCACTACAAACGCCAATTCGAATCGACTAATGCATAGTAGCATAGGCACGAACGCCAACCTGTGTACTGACACTACAGGACACAATAATATTTTGTTGTTAAACATTTTGTGTTAAAGTTGATTTCGTTTAGAAGTTAGAACCAAAAAGTTCTTACTTTTGAAAAAATAACTACCTATACAAAGATAGTGAGATCAAATAACACGTCCTATACGTATTTAATTCTTAATAATAAATGCCTAATTTTTATATTTTCACGTGTTATATTTATTTTATAAAGTTCATATTTATATCGTACATGGTTCCGCGTCATTTGGTTCGGTAAATTTGGTCCGGCGACAATTGATCCATGCCATTTTATCCGGCGATATTCGGTTTAAAAATTATAAATCTATTTTAATAGATTTTGGGTTTAGATTGGGTTTCAATAGTATTCGTCTGAAAACTTCCGTAAAATGATTTGCCATTAAAATATTAACTAATGGGAAAACTAAACCATCTTTCTACAATGTATTGTATGTAACTGTGCAAAATTAATTATGTTCTTAGTTTAAACATGGTTAAAAAATAGTTGAAAATTATATATTACAATTTACAATATATTTTAATACCTATACGGAATTTAATTTATACAATTAAAACAGTTTTTTCTTTTCTCCAAAAATTTGAAAAACTATAAATAATCTTTTTAAAATAAGGTTATATATTTATTATATGTAGGTATATAATATAACAGTATAATATTATACGGTAGGTATACGGAAACAGTTTTACTTTCAAATAAAACCTTGAATTAGTCAATCACTGCATACGAAGTTCACTTTGTAACTGAAACACGTGTGTGCTATTTTACGTGTGTAGTATGTAAATTAAATTTTTTTCTTTAAAATTAAATGATTCAGTTTTGATGAATAATTATTATGAATAATTTTGTACTTTTGATGATTCATTTTGAAAGTTAGATAGATAGATTATTACATCAAATATATACTTAGTCATTAATACCTGTATAATTATTTTTGACCAAATATTCACAATTTAAAATCATAATATGCACACACACATGTATCCTGAAAATTACGCCAGTTAAATGTAGGTAAATACTTATAATTTATTATATTAATAGAATTCTTAATTATTATCATATGTTTATTTTATTTTATATTCATTATAACTTATAAAAAATGATTATTGTACGACTTTGCCTAATCTATATACTTGACTTTTTAAGTTTACATAATTACGAGGAACATTGTTGATTTGGTTACTAGGGACTAGGGAATTGGATATTATTCGTTTCCTAAAATATGTTTAGAAACTGGGAATTGAATACGCTCACAGAATGGGCTTTGCAAACTTGTTTAATTTATGTCTATTTAAGAGGCCGCTATACCCTCATTTTTTGTCTCCGTCTATCTAATTGGCAATATAGAAAAATTATACACTGCAGAATTTAAATTATGGCATTTTGGTTAACTCTAGAACTTAAACACCTATTATCAAATTTAATGAGAAGAATAATTTCTAGTGAATCTAATGTCTTTTTTTTTTTTGTAAAATATTGTCTGAAAAAAAGTTAAGGCATTTTTGGTTTTTATATTTTTAAATAGTTTTAACTTTTTTTGTCAGACGATATTTTACAAAAAGCCCATGAGATTCACCCGAAAATATTCCTCTTTTTAAATTTTGTAATGGGTGTTTATACCCTAAATTTAACCTAAATGCCAAAATTTCAATTCTGCATAGTTTGATTTTGCTATATTATCTGTTAGATATATAGAGAGAAAACAAATATAATATTTTAATTGTTGTACCTATAATAATGTATCCAAGTGTAAATATTTAAATTAGTTTAATCATAAAATATATTTTTAAATTATTGACAGTGGATGTAAGATGTTTTATTTTTATAAAAGTGGGTCAGTTATTATAACTACTTTTTAATTTGTAATATTATTCAAGCAACAATACAAAATAGTTGGTTCATCATCCCATTGGTTCTTATATTATTTTATAAAGAAAAAACTTTGCATTCGAAAAAAGCCTGAGCAAATTTCGGTGTATTATTATTTTCCAATTTATAAGAATTTTCCATTATTTTTGGTAGTTTTTCTTTACATTTAGGTATATTCTATAGGTATATACTTCTTTTATCAGATAAAATGCATACATTAAACATAAAAAAAAAGTTAAAATTTTGATTTTTTTTTCAATACATTTCTGGAAAGTGATCAAAATTATTTAAAATTGTTGTCACGTTAATATTGTCCTATAGGTATATAGTTAGCAATATTTTATGTTAATTTCATGTTATTTTTTTTTTAATTTTAATTTAACATTGATTATTTCTCTTTATATTTCTCTTCTTAAAACAGTTGTTTCTGTTGTTTTTACTTCTTTCTTTTACGCTTAAGAGGACGCCACACTGACAATTTTTCATTGAAAAACTTGCGTTAGCATTTTTCATTTTTATCAACTTATAAACAAGTTAAAAATATGAAATAAAGAACAAATCATAGCAAACAACATTATCTAACAACCAATAGAGCTTTATGAGTTTTATGAGCTGTTAAAATATAGATTTTTTTAATTCAACTTATAAAACGTGTAAAAATATAAATATCAAAAATCGGCTCCATCAGTCGTTAGAAAATTTTGTTTTTTATATTTTATTCTTTATTTCATCTTTCTAAAATATCCTCAAGTTGATAAAAATGAAAAATGCGTAAACATACTTTTAACATAGATGGTGATGGCCACCATAAATGATAACATATATGATACCATTAACAAAAACGGTACTGACACAGGTTTATTTTTAAATTACTTTTAAAATATATTTAAATATTTTTAATTTGTTTAATTTTTCTTTTTCTTAAAATTTAATAAAAATTGCTCATACAAATCGTTTAAAAATCGGATGTGTGGCGTCCTCAAGATGATGTTACAGATCCATTTTAACAGTATCTATTAAAATACGTTTGCGCTATATAACTACAACTTTTCTCTTAGTAATTACATAGATCATAAATGTATCTATAAAAAATATGAAACCTGAGAATATTTATTAAGTCGTAGCGTGAAAGTATTTTTAGTTTTAAATTTTAAAATTTCATGATTTTCAATCACAGGTATTAGGCGTTCAAATAAACATAATGAAATGCTCGAGCACAGTAAATATTCTCATATTTAATATTTTGTATACATTTTGACTCTGTGGACTGCGATTACAAAGAGGAAAGTTGTAGTTATAGAGCGTAAACGTAATTTTGAACAAATATGATAATACAACAATAAAAAATAGTACTGACACGTGACTAGGGTGAGGTGTAGCATGGACCCTCTAGCCCCCTTGGCTATAATTGGCACTGATTATTGATAGGTATATATTTTTAATTTTGCAATAATATTTAGTTAATCATATATAAATCTACATACTTTTATTTTTGGGTGGAATACAAAATAATATATTACAAATGATTCAAGTTTTTAATGTACAGTTTTGTCTTGAAAAATTAATTGATTTACTTAGAACTATATTATGTTGGTATTTGAAGAAATCTAGCTTGTAAGCTAATTCTCTCATTCAAGTTATATCACATTTTATTGTAACACGATTGTTATTTAATATCTTTCTATACACATTTATATACATATATTATACATATACAGTTTGACATCAGATTTTTTGGTCTTGTTGAATATAATTAATACTTGGTTCTATATCGTTATCGGATCGAATACATCGTGTGCATCAGAACGAATGCATTTTAGTTATAATGCGTTTTGTAGATAATTTACATTAGAATAACACGTCATTAAATACATTACACATTAGAGTAACAGAGTTATGTTTCATATTAAAAATATACTGGAGGTTAAACACAACAAGAAAATAGTTTAGATTTCTAGTCAAAAATTGGGTACAGCGTTATGTTATTGAAAATTAAAATCGCTTTAAGAAAGTGTATAGTAAAAATATAGGTATTATTGTTAAAATATTAACCAATTAAATGTAATACTAGATAACAATACACTATTATATACCAGATACCTATATATAATATATAATATACATGTATAAATTTAAATTGATGACATTAAATTCCTTAAACATGCGGCTATACCTACACCATATAACATATTGTGCATATTATATATTATATATATATATTATCTAAAATAAATTTATAAACTTCAAGTTACTCACTTTGGTTATAAGTTTAAATATAAAAATATTAATTGCAAACAGAATTTAAATTGTATATACATTAAGAAATACATGTGGGGAAACCAACGAAAAATGACTCATATAATCAATGATAAGATCTTTAAAATGGCTTTGATACACTCACTTGAGTCATTTTTTCTCGTTTTATGATATATATGCGTCAAGGTTTGCGCTAACGTGCAGTTCTACACAAAACGTGCCAGTTGTAAACTACAATGTGCAGTTCTTAAAAATATTATGAATTATTTTTATCTTTTCAATGAAAAAAAAAAGAAATCCACCCAGAATTTCGGAAATCCTGCCAAATTGTTTTTAACCTAATAAGTACTTATTGATTCAAATTGTAAATATGACTATAGGTACCTCCTAGATAGATAAAAATTAATTATAAATACTAATTTCACCGATTATTTTATTATTCCGACTATATTAGTACCTTATACATTACAGATTTCATGATTTCTTAACAGCTTTTAATTTTTAACTTTAAGTGTGATAATATATGTATATAATATTACAGAATATAACCATGGTAAAATAATTTTTTGTTATTTACATATTTTTCTGTGGTAATATTAATAATCTAATAGTATCTATTAATCTATGCAATGAATATTTAAAATATATGGACGGGTTTTGTTCTAGATTCGATTTGATGGTGTTGAACTATTACGTCAACAAATTTTTAGCTTTTTTAGACCCTCCTTCTGCTTGTTAGCAATTGTTGAAAACGTCAGATCCCCTATTATATTATGTCAGTATAAGTTCAAAAATACCTTCCCCCCTATAATTTAATACATAATAATAAAAAATCTTATAAAACGAGATCAAATTAGGCTGCAGCGATTTAAGACTACTGAAGTTAACATGATTCTGACTCCCTCCCTTATCCCCCTTGTCAGAAAATTTTATCATATGACACACAAACCCCCAATGTTGGCGATTGTTAAATTTCAAATATTTTAGATCTACCTTTATAATAAAATATTTCAAAGATTCAATAAATATTTAAAAATCAATTTGATTAGGGCTAATAAAGTATTAAGAATTTGATTATTTAAAATGGATAACAATTTTATTGACTAGGGTAAAATAAACAGGATGTGCATTGCAGTTCTATAATTTTCTTAGCGCAATCTCCGATACGCATATATAAGAATTTCTAATTTTGTATGAATACTATTGAAATACTTACCCACTTATGTATTTTGCAAAAAAAAATAAATTTTTAACATTGAAAAAATGAAGTACTTTCTTTATTTAAAGGGTAAAATTATAATAATTTTTCATTTACTTAGGTAATTATTATGAGTCATAACATATAACATGTAATTTAATATGTGGTAGTCGTTAATTTTATAATACTCAATATAGGTACTTATCTTTTAATTAATCGAAATGACTATTAATACATTTATGTATATACATATTAAAGAAGGCTTTGCCACAAACTACAATGCTGTTTTTTGCCATCGGACTCGAATGGTACCGCATATTGATTTTTTTTTTTATAAAATTTCATAATTTTATAGTGTTCACATGTATTTTTTTATATTAATTATTGAAATAGTATAATATAATTGTAAATCGTGATTTGTAATATACATAACAGTCTATAAAATATATTAGTAAGTACAAGTAAATAAAATATTTGATAATATATAAATTTAAAATATAATATATTTTAAATGAATTAATCATTTAAATTTAATTAATATCTGCTATTTAAGTATATCTTAGTGTTTTTAATATTAATTTAACGTAAAATAAATCACGATAGTAATACCGATTCCAACCTAACGAAATCTAAGTTCAATATAGTGGAAATTGTGTAATATAATTGTGTTGGGATGTGGAGTTATATAATAGTAAATAATCTCCAATACATATATATATATATATGTTACGGCTAATGTTAACATTTGGATTAAGTTGACATTAGTCAGATAATGTTGACATTAGTCAGATAATGTTAACATTAGTCAGATAATGTTGACATTAGTCAGATAATGTTAACATTAGTCATTCATTTTGGCTAATGTCATAACTACATAACTTTGATATTATCCGGTTAATGTTAACATTAGCCAGTGAATCGTGGATAATGTTAATTTTTAAATTTTATACGCTTTCATACGCTTTAAATTTCATAGCTGGGAAAACGGGCCACCCTCGATCCGCTTCGCTTCAATCGAAAATATCCCCTGATTTGCTGTGAAACACCACATCAAATAAGTAACAGGTTAAATAAATAATTAGGATTATAAAATAACTTAAAAAATTATAGTAATTAATTCAGATTGTAAGTTTTCAGTAATTAGTTTATAGTTATTTATCACTATTAATTAATTATTATTAATAATTGTTTTGGTCACCCTTTATTCCCAAATACTTTTGGTGATGTTTTGTAAAAAAAAAATTGTGTCTACTACTATTGTAATAATATTTTTATCACATTATCCAGAATGCATTGGCTAATGTCATATTATTCGAATAATGTTAACATTATCCAAGATTTTAAAAATATGCATGGTGGCTAATGTTAACATTTGGTATGACTATATATATCCCATAGAGTACACAATTTTTGAATAATGAATAAATCAGTCAAATTTCAATGAAAATGTATTTATTTTTATATATTTATATTCAGAAAAATCTCTGATGTAATAATGAAAAACTTTACATAATCCCATAAAAAAATTTGTAGGATATGGGGTCAAAGGACTGGGTAGGCTTCTTCTGGTTACTGCACAAATAGATCACTCATCTCGGAATTTTTTTTTTTATTAAGGCAACTGTTTCACGCGAGTTGTGGCATTTTTCCTCATTCTGTTGAAATCAAAGACGTTCAATATTTATATTTTCAAAGAAAGGCCATATCTAACTAGTTTTTATGTGACGATAACGTTTTCCATTTACGATAATAGAACCTATCACTCCTCCACACAGTCGTTCTTAGCAGATGCATTTTGTGCTCTTGGATTTTCATGCCCCCAATATTGCAATTTTGTTTATTTACGTAGTCACTGAAAGGGAAGTATGGTCCTTGTCACTGAAAATTATTTTTTCGTCCGCTGCCAGTCTCTTTTTGCGTTGTTCGTTTGTGAACTTTCCCATGGCAAAAATGTGATAATTCAAAGAGACAACAACTGTTAAATAAATCTGAGTTATAATATATACTAAATACGACAAGAACAGAGATGCCAACTAAAAATTTAAAAAATGCCGCCATATACAAAAAGTGTGTACTTTATACACACCCTTTATAAGACACTAAGCTTTTGTTATTCAATTAAAAAATCAATAGCTTTGTATATACTTACATTATACCTACATATATAATATTATGTTTTGAAGACATTGTATATAGTTGATTAAATACACAATATATTTTATATTAAAACAAATATATATGATATAGATAAATTAAAAATAATGGCCATTATTATATATTTTTACTTATATATATAATGACTATAAAATATGGATGATAAATAAAAATTATATATATAGCTGAGAAAAATATCTATAGGAAAAATAATGGCAATAAATGTCTAAATTATGTCGTATCTACATTACAAATTGTCTTTAACAGTTAACAATTTACCATATTATTATTATTATAAATTATAGTTATTAATACTTAATATTAGGTATTGATATTTTAAATCAAAGAAAAATGATGGAACACATTGATTTTATAATTGTGATATTTTTTATTTGTTATAATGTTCAATCCGTGAAATGTCAGATATTTTCACGGCTAATATATATAATATTTTTCGGTTATATATAGATTATAGTTAATTATAAAATCAATAGACACAAAAAATTTCAAAAAAAAATTGACACCTAGTTTTCAAAAAATTTTTATGATAAAAATTAATTTTTTATAGGTACTGTTATAATAATTCAGTAAAACGATTTATGATAAAAGAAATTTTACAAGCATTATACTAAATTCCCGATTTCTAAATTCAACGTATTGAAAATGTATAAAAAAAAAAAAAAAAAAAAAAAAAAAAAAAGGAATAATATATATTTTCTTAGTAACCAAATCAAAAATTTCGTGATAATCTAATAAAAGTATTATAAAACAAAATGAAGAATATCCTATAATCTCCTTAGTAACCAAATGAACAATGTCCATCGTAACCATATATGCACTATAGTAGGTACCGGGATTATGAGGTGTCTATAAACTCATGTTGAGATATCTACAAAATTAAAATTTAGTAGTTGAATAACGTTTGAGTAGATTTTAAAAGTACCTAATTTATTTGCGGTCCCGTGTCAAAATCACTTTTTATTGTTGTGATATCGCTGCAGGATATATATTTGTTAAAAAATATCTGTTTACGATGAAATACAATAACGAAATAGCATTTTAAAATGCTTTTAGAGCAGGCGTATTATATAAAATAAATAATAATTACAATAATATAATATTATATCTATTATATATTGTATAATTCGTAGATGACCACATCGGGATCGTACAATTTTGTAAATGTTCCGATAATAATAATTTTTTTTTTTTCAATATTTTGTATAATATCATTGTAGTTTTTTTTTTTTTTTTGTTTCGTTTGTCCTTAATAAACGTGGCCGGGTGCGACGGTTCTCTGACCGTTATATGTATAATATAAAATATATATGCTCCGCATGATGTTGTCCTCTGTACAATATTTGTATACTCAAATGTAAAATGATTTTTTTTAATGCATAATGTCGTTCGATTCGCACGAACATATTTTTTACCACTGAAAATCACCCGCTGCAGCGGCGTGTGACCAGTTCCGATATTAAGAATAAATCGTGTATAATATACACGTATACACATATCGACGACGTATATATATATATATATATATATATATATATATATATGATATATATATATATATATGATATATATATGGGAATTCCGTCAGCGGATGAATTATACACAGCCGTCTGTCGCGCGACAATATGGATAAGTATTCCGTTTCCAATCGATATAGCAGCCGAAAACGGTATTTATCCGCACAAGACGGTTCGGTATGCGCGCGGGCGCATATCACTGCAGCGCGCCCGTGCATTTATATATATATATATAGGCAACAAAGAACTGCACGTAATGCCTATAATATTATGTGTACCTCTGTATATACGTATATATAATATGATAATCATATAACGCTGAACTTGGTTTTTATTATTTTTTTTTTTTTTTTTATTGTACGGTCCCCGGAGAGAAATATGATACCGCGCGCATCTTATATACGTGCACTGTATATTATACGGGCATATATATATATATATATATATATATACCTGTATATATATATATATATATATATATGTATATGTATGCCGTATAGGGCAAAAAAAAAATAAAAAAAATCTAATAAAATACACTCTCGCCGAGAGAGACTACGTTGGAAATAGATCAAAGAAGACGTTTATCGGGACAAACCGGCCAACCAGGACCGCATTCTTCTATACGGTTTGCCATTTTTTCCCCACCCCGGACCTTCGTCACCGCACCGCCGCTCGACGGCACCACTGCAAGTTTTGCTGCACGCGCGTGCACACCACTCTTGCACACGCATCAGACCAATTAAAATTATCGACACGGAATCGATAGGGGCGGGCGAGAGAATACATTGCGTACATATATATATAGGTACATTATTATTATTATTATTATTATACGACTATTTGTTTTATCATTATTATAATAATAATAATAATAATAATAATAATAATATTATATTTATTATTGTTAGCGTATATATGTGTCTCTCGTCGAGACTGACGCGAGAGACGTTCAGGTGATTGGGGTGGGGTGGGTGGGGGGGGGAACGCGCGCGTGGGCTCTTTGAGGTCCGTGAGAACGAACCGTCGATAACGGGTGGCGGAGAGCGCGTCGTATCATCTCGAGCGCGCGCGCGCCCCCGCCGTACACGGGATAGGAAACGATCGGGCGGCGGCGGCGGCGGCGGCGGGAATTCGCCCGGAGCGTTCAGATCGAGAAGCAGACAAGAAATTGATTATGTCATCATTGCGCCGGTTTCGTGGGCGGAATACTACGCGCGCGGGTGTATGCATACGAATAATTTTTCGTGTTTTTATGTTATGTTTTATTATATAGTCCGTCCGACACCCGTACAATAGGTGTACGACGGACAGGTGTGCAGTGTGCATAACGTATAGAGCTGCTGCATGGTCGACTCCAGCGAACTTTTGTCGAGATGGGACGACGTGACCGAGAAAAAATAAAGCTCTTTTCAATTCGAATACCGCGTTTGTCTACACATATACATTACATACATATCAATTAGGTCTGCGGGCAGGGGTAGGGGGATGATCGCGCAGCCCCTAGTGTCCCCTCCGGAGCCGTTACTTGTAGAATTTGAGACCCCGTTCGGTCCAGGACGCGTTTAACGTTAAAACCGTGGGCCGTGATATCTCCCGCCGACTTCTATAGTGCAAAAATAGGTACGTCTACGGCCCAGTAGTATGATGATGATTCGTTTCACGGTGGTTGGTTTAAGGATAAAAATACGTCTTGTTATGTATAATCGAAAGTTAACAGAATCTCGGAGGGAATGTCATAATATTCTTTTTATAAAATAATGCCAATAAAAAAAGTTACAGCCGTTTAAAAAACTGAAAAAGAAACGAATTATTTTCTAATATCAGATTGTATGCTAAATATTATTTAATTTATTGAAAATAACAATACGACGTTCCCTTCAAAAAGTATTGTCAACTTATGATTTTATTATAAGGGTTTTTGCTATTAAACCACTAGGAAATGAATAATCATATTTCTGCGTAGGCATGTTTTGACACACAAAACTATTTTTAAATATATAGTTAAATTAATTCAAATTGTTGGATTTTCTTTTTTTTTTTAAATTTTACAAAAATTGCTTATAGAAAACCCCTTGAAAAATGGATTTATAACTTCCTCTTAAGAGGACGCTATAATGAAAATTGAATAATTAATAAAATGTACATATATTTTAAGAGTAATCTAAAATTAGTCTCATATATGTACCACTTTTTATTGTTGTGACATTTGTTCAAAAACTACTTGTGGCTTTCATCTGATCACAGTTTGATCAAAAACGATCATAAAAGATTAATGATTACACTAAATAAAATACAAGAACTCACGCTAAGACAAGCATACAGTTTTGTTCAATAAATATATTTTAACATTTAATACTTGTGTTTGAAAAACGTCAGCTTTTAAAATTTATAATTTAAAAAAAAATATGAAAAAAGCTGAGAAGCACTTCGCACGTTGGGTAGGATAATGATGACGGATATATTTAATTTGAAAGTAATGATAAATCATTTCTTTCTAAATAAAACGATTTTGAGTACTGCAGATTATACTAATATTATATAATATAATGAACAAAAAAAGTTGAAAAAAGTGCAAAAAATGATTTGGAAGCAAAAGCATTTGAACTGAGGACCCCTGTAAGACAACACAGTCAGCTTCCACTAGACTACGCAGAACTGTCGTAAGATATGAACAAATATATCTCCTAAACGAATTGATAAAATTGTAAAAATTCAATTTAATATAACTTTAAAACCAAGTCCGACCACCAAATTCTGATTTCACCATTATGTTTTTGATCAAAAAATACATTAAAAAAAACCAAAAATAAAATTTTTTGGTAAAGTACCTTTTATGAATTAAATGATTCAAAATTGAAAATTGCTGTTAATAACACAAAAATAGGTAAAAATTTAAAAAAATTCCCTCTTTTACTAATTCTTGCTTTTTCCTGGCTATTTCCATATCGTACTACTCCTATTTCTTTTTCGTACAAGCTTTTGATCATCCCGATAAAGGTGATTTTTTTCTTTTCTATTTTGTTTTTCAATTACTTGTTTTAGTGCTAAAATAGATTTCCTAGTGCCTTTTACTTTTCTAAAACCAAATTGGTCCTCAGTCAATAGACCCTCTATTACATGTTCTATTCTCTTTTACACAATACATTTAAGGATTTTTGATACATGTGATATTAAACTTAACGTTTTGTGTTTTTCATATGTTTTTACCACGGTTTTCTTCGGAATAGGTACAATTATGCACTCTGTAAAATCTCTTAGTACTTTTCCAGTTTCATAACTTTTATGACTTGGTTCGTAAATCATCTTTTTAGTATTTTCTCAGCACTTTTTTATAAAGTTCTGCCAGAATTTTATCAACTTCCACTGCTTTTTTGTTTTTTAAATCCGATATTGCCTTGTCAAACTCTTCTCTCAATACACTCAGGTCTGTTCTGTTTCCTCTATATCACTCTAATTGTCTTTTTGTTCTATGTCTGTATCTTTTGTTATATCTTGTTCACTATATAATTGTTCTAAGTATTATTTCTAATATTTGCCACTTCTGCTTCTTCATATATAATATTACCATTTGCTCCTTTAAAACTTAAATTTTTAACTTTTTTTCTCCAAAAAATTTACTAACCATTCCATATGCTTTATCTATTAACCTCAACTGTAAAGCTTCATTAATATTCCGGTAAATATTATTCAAAAATACCCCTTTGATTTTTCTATATTCTCTATTTATTTCATTATTTAATTTCATGTACATTTTTTTATTCCTCTTTGGTCTGAAGCATTTTTATATCTCCTTTCATTAATAATTTCTAGGATTTCATCGATTATTCATTCTTTCCTTTTCATTTATTTTAATTTTTTTTAAATTTCTTCCGCATTGTTTAACATGTAGCGTAAAACAATTTTTTTGAAATATACTAAACATGTTGGTAAATAAATATTTTTAGTCCAGTTATAAATATAGTTTTAAAAAACTGGACCACATATATTTATAACATTTATACTCATATAATTATTTTGTTTATATTACACAAAGCAAAAACATATAATAATAATGATTTTTTTTTCTTGAAGGGGAATAGCGTTTTTAATGAGGCTAAGCCTCTAGTGTAATATTTAACCTTCTTAGAGTTTTAGGATAAAGGGATCATTCCAATAGAAATTTATATAATATTAATAAATTGTACCGAAAAAAATGAATATGAGCAAAATAATGGAAAAAAAGGTCATTTAGCCCCCCCCCCCATAAAAAAAATTACAAAGTTTGATCACTATGTCTATAATATTGTATGTTAAAAATATTTAATTTACATTTATATTAACATATTGTATTGTATTATTATAAGATTTAATAAATATCAGAATATAGGTAGGTATAATATTATGACGTATTATATATTACTTATAAAAAGTAAGAAAAAAATAATTTTTTGTTGAATAATAATAAAAATTTCAATTTATAAAAGAAAAGAAGTGTGGTGTAGATATCTACCACGCGCAACTTTCGAGTATAAATAATGAAATAATACATTTGAAACATTTAAAACATTGAAGTGCTTATATATTATAAGTAAGACTTACATCATATTATACATATGGATATGAGGTGGCGCAATGGTGAAAACTTAAATTTCGAACCACGAAGTCAGCAGTTCGATCCCGGTTCTGAAGTATAGTAATTTAGTGTGGATTTCAATCATTTCCAGCAGTGGGAACATGAGCCAATGTAATATCATAACCCCCCCCCCCCCACACACACACACACACACACACACTGTAATTTACCATCAACTGCTATACTGATTTTGTAAAAAAAATTTGTAACTGAATCAAATGAAAATATTCAAGAAATGTGACCAAAAATCATTTGTACAATATTTCAAAATATTTCCGTAATTTTTTAGCGATGATCAGAAAAACATTTTTAAAATAATATATTTTTTCTGAAAATATTTATAAAATAAATTTAATGCTGTATGAATGGGTTTTAATATTTAATATATAGAATAATAACTAAAATAAGTAATAAGTATTTATAGTTATTATACACGGAGAAAAGTTCATTTACAAATAACAATTAATAACAGTAGAAAGAGTATGTTACATAATGACAAACAAAAATATAATTTATGTAGTACCTAATTAAATAATATTAAAAATCTGTTTTCTTTAAACAATTGAACAATTCAAAATAATCTACTAATTAGTGTAAATATTAAGGAAAAAGTTTATAAATTGAATGCAGAGTTAATATCATTATAATTGAACAATAAAATAAATCTAAATGAATACTATTTCCAATCGCCATTAAAACATTAGCTGGAGAAGAAAATAAATATTTGCCTTTAGCATTATTTATAAAAAATAAGTCTCTATGAATCATATTTACATTTCATATACCCTATGACTTATATTGTTTACAATATTAAAATCCTTACAATTTTCTATTGATTCTTAGGTGCCCAAATTGAGTATGACAAAAACATGAATTGTTGTATTTTATCAGGTTCTATTGAAGGAACGTTAATATTATTTTATTTTTTTATGCATTTAATTCAGTTATATCGCGACGATGTTTTATTTTATGGTGCAATAAAGACTTGTTTCTTTATTATTACATATAATCACCATTTATTATAATGCTCTTTATATTACGACAGGTCGACCATCGTCGCGTTCCTAATCGCATGTTAATTGCTACATGATGAATTGACGAGCCTCTATCTCATTCTCAATACAGTCTACAGATATCCATCATAATGCAGTTTGTAAAAGTTTTGACTGTATAGCGTTTTTTCTTAAATTGCCTACTTAATCATAATTTACTACATTATGGTTAAACATTTATTTTATTATTTACCTATGAATACCTATTTCATTTTTTCGTGAATTTTTCATTAAAATGTTGGCATGGGATATAATGATATGCATCATGATTTTTAATTTAATATTCATAGTGATATATGTTTTAGATTTTAATTAGAGTTAGAATGCTACAGGAACATGGTTAATTTGCAACAGTTAGATCTTTTTACAAGTCAACTGTAGATACTTATGCAGATACATTCAGATAAATTGACCGATAGCGTTTGACGTGATATTTTATAGGAATCTAAACTTAGAGTTAGTACTTATTTCGTTCAAACGTGATTAACTTATTTTAGTTACTTACTCGTCTTTAGTTAATGATTATTAATTATTATAATATTGGCATTATTATTATTATTATTATTATTATGATATTGGTCATAAGTAGTTTTAATGTACGTTGAATGCTATTCAACATATATTCTACCTTTGATACCCGAGATAATAATTTATATTTGAAAGATCTATATTACACTATAGTAGTATTCTAACTTATGTTACCACATAGGTATAATATTTCTATATTTATTTCATTAATTTATTATTCTCGCATATTAAATTAAAATTTTACAAAATACTCAATGAATAAATTGTTGTTTTTAGATTGAGATTGAGATTGAATAGTTATTGGTATTTGGACGAGTTATTTGATTAAGTAGTTATTTATTACTAGTTTTATTGATAGTTTCAATCAATTTTAGATTGATCTACTCCAAACTCACTAATCAGGCTTAATGTTTCAATATTTTCCCTCCACGGTGCATAGGTATAAAATGAAAATGTCATTATTACATTTTAAATGAATGTTAATATATGAATGTATATATATATATATAAACGAGGTGGACTAAAAAATAACTAGACAGAGATTACTATACAATCTATGTGTAGTGGAGAGTCAAGTCATTAGATTAGTCTATTATATAGCTAGATGTTCAGTGTTTATCATGAAGTAAGATGTACAAGATTAAGGCGGATTCACACTTCATCGTGTCGTTCTTTTGATGACCGAAACATTATCATAATTACCAAGTTACCTATATGCTGGTATAACTCCTTATCAAAACATAAATATTAAATTTAAGTTTCAAGTTTTCAATAAAATATTGACTATAACTTGTTACTATTTGTTTTTTACTACAATTTTACTACAAAAAAATTCGAAATTTATATGAATATCAACTACAAGAATATAATAACTATTATCAAATGCATAGAAGAAAAATTGTACAGTATGCAATGCATTTATTTGAAGAATATTCTAATAACATGGAAAGAAGATAAACATAATAAATAAATACATGCATATTAAATAATAATTATATATTATGTCTAGATACTTATGTAATGTTACAAAAAATGTATAATGTATATTAATTTGAATGGAAGAGTATATAATGAGACAATCATCTTTCGTATCTTTATTTTTTCGGTGGTATCAGCGTCTAGCGATATATTATCAAAATCAGTAACCACACGGCCAAAAAGTTGAATATATTCAACTGTGCGTTAACATTTGGTAACTCTGGTAGCATGATAAAAAATACGTCAAACCATTTGGTATACCATAATGTAACCAATCAGAACATAGTATTTTATGCAATAACACACGACACGATGAAGTGTGAACTCGCCTTTAGACTTAAACACATACCCAATAATAAAAAAACAATAATAATGAAAGTTTTGATCACAATATGCATATAGAATACTATGTAAATCTTCTGTACACCGTAGTTTTGGTATAATCAGAAATAATATTAATGTCACTCAATGATAAAACATATTAAATTTCAAGATTTAGTGTAAGATCCTAGATTTTATTAGTTATAAAATTATACCAATAGAGTGCGCTAGAACAGATAAAGGTAGTCCGTACCAATAAAATTAATGACTGTACCCCGTATACTCACCCGTCAAGTATATTTTAGTTCGTGTTATTCACTATAGAGTACACACTATATATACTAACCAAAAACCAGTTGTTGCACAGTTGCCCGACAGACGTTGTGGCGAGTAGTTTCATTTGTCTGTTGTATGCTCCCATACATTGTGTTGAATAATATGGTAAACATTTTTATTCGTTTATTTTTTTTAAATTTCAACGGAATGAAGATACATGGTATAGTAATTATCATATTATGATGATCGTAATATTATGGTAAACACATGGTTTGCCAATTAACAAAATAAATTAAATTAATATCATTATGAACTGTCTTTTTAATTCATTAATAATTCATTATGTCAAGATATAATGAGATCTCTTGGTTTATTCAAAATACATCTAATACCTATACTATTCTCATCATATTATATTTGATATATTATAAAAGCAAAATGAAAAAGGTGACAAGTAGGGAGTGGAATATATTTGAATATAGTTGAAAACAATGATAAATTATTGCATTCTAAGATTTTGAGTAAGAGTCGGCGTAATATACATAATATTATAATTATTACTGTAAAAAAAAATTTTGATTTTATGACGTCACTATGGAAAATATTTGGTATTTTTCTCGTTTATATAAAAGGTTATATTAAGATAGTTTCCTTTACGCTTATGAAAACTACTGGAAAACTCTTTTAAGTACCAAATAGAACTAATTTTGTATCAAAAAATTCTTTACTCCAAAACTGTTATTTGACTTCTTCTACCCGTTGTTTCCAAAAAAATATCAAGACAAATATCAAGATGGTGATTGAATCAGCAATACTAAGACTAATTCATTAAGTAAAAACGGCCAAAAGCAATATTAAGATTAGCTAAACATAAACAAGGTAAATACCAAGATTAGTCGACAAGAACAAAATTAAATCCTGCAAATCTGTCATAGTATTACTTTGATCATGATTATTTATTCACGTGTTAACACCGATTTGTCTGAGCTAATATTATATAGTAACAAGCCTTGTAATTTTATTTTATGATTGCAATTATAAAAAATATGTTAACAAAACATAGTTTTGTTCAATAATCACTTTTTCTTTTAAACAAATTAAATTATTTATTGTTATTATTTATATAAGTGAAATAATAATGCAGGATGTTTTGGTTTGTGTGAGAGAAGCGAGATAAATATCCACTCTGTATATTTAATTTTCAAACTAAATTTATTTATATTTTTTGTAACAAACTTATTATAATAATTGTTGTTTATATGTATGTATAAGGCCTTCTCAAGTAAAATTAGTATACTAATTAAATTTAAATAATAAAATTAAATCTTATCGCTCCTAAAATAAAAAAGCCACACATTTTTTTCCGTAGACGAATTTTTATAAAATACTTATAACATTTAAATACTTTTTTAAAAACGTAAAAAAAAAAAATAAATAAAGGTCCGACCGATAAAGGTTTGACCCACTTTTCCAAGTAACCAAAAAATGTCACCCTTACAAAAGTGCTACCTTACGAAAGTGCCGCTCTAGGCTAATGCCTAGCTCACCTATACTTTAAGTCAGTGTCCTAGCCATGATTTTTCGAAGATAGGGGTTAATAAAAAGTTTTTTTAATAAATAACATAGTTTAGCTCGGATACCCAAATAAATTTTAAATAATGAATTATTTTAGAAGACTGCGTAATATGTAATTCATTGGAGGAAATTGGAGGGCTAAGTTCCCCTAAAAGTTTAGAAAGCTATCTTAAAAATAATTTGAAAAATTATTATATTTAAATGTATTTAAATGGATACTTTTCCTAAAGAGGTGAGAACATTTCGTCTAGTAAAAAAAAAAAAATCTGGTTTTCACAATCCCATACCTACTTATTTTTGTTTCGATTTATCGATTAAATATGAAAATGTTAATGAATCTGTTTGTGAGGAAGAACACGGAGACTCCGAATCTGCAAATAATTTCCATTATCGATATATGGCGAACCGCATTGATTTAATGGACCTAAATTGAAGACCTATCCCGTCTGTATTAAAGGTAAATAACTATAATAAAAATAAATATATGTATAAGTATGACTAAATGACTTATCAAAAAACTTTTCAACATATTTAAACAATCAACATTTTCAATGTTATGTATAGGAAAAAAAATTGAAATGTTTCCCTATATAAAATCTATTTAAGAGGCAAAATATCGAATGAAAAATAAACAGGTAGCTGAAATAGGTATATATTATATATAAGTACCTAACACAAAAGTTCAGTGTTATTTTACCTTTTAGATTTTGGTAAGTTTCAAATAGTAATTTCTAGTAGTATTAATAGTAGTTTCTAATCTATAATCTATAATTTATTTTTCATATTAATATGTTATGATTTGATTTATTCGTTATTTAATATTTTGATTAGAAGTCTGTTGTCAATGGTGATACATTATAAGTAATATTAAATTATATATTATACATAAATATTATAGTTGGGAAACGTTAATATAGAGCGCAGAAAGAACATTTTTTTTTAGTTAGTAATTATATATATAGTTTTAGCCACCCTAATAATTCAACCAGATTTCCTCCAATGGTAGAATTGACCACAAAATTTGCAATATTATGAAAATGACTTAAGTTCACAGAACTACCCAATAAACATTTAAACATTTATTAAACTATGTATGCAACCTTCAAATGTAATGTTTAATATTAAATAAACATTACATTTTGTTTGATCGAATGTTGATAAACCATTCAGTCAACCTTATTTGAACAACTTTTGAAGGTTTATACAACATTGCATGGCAAGGTTCAATGCAACATTGAACTGTTCTCTTGAACCCCTCACTCAAAAAAAAAATTTACAAGCAACCATGCATTTTTATTGTATTTCCCCCACCCCTTTATCTTATTATTATACTATCTTATCGGAACGTGTTTTTTTTTTTTTTTTGCTGTAAATTCTGCAACAAATCTTAATTCCGCCGATTGGATTTGAACCTCCGACCATCACTTCTTTAATAACTTATGTACTCACGCTTAACCGACCGAGCTACACTCCAATGATACAAACGTAATCGGAATTGTGGGTACATATAAATGCTCCAGTAATGATATACGATTACAGACACGGAAGAGGAGACATTTTTTGAATCACCGCACAGAGCATTCAATGTCAGTCAGAACGAACTCGGTTCGGTTGCAAAATGTGTTGTACACTAAGATATATACCTAGCATACTAAAAGTCACTTTTTTGGGTAGTCCAATATCAAATTTTGGATTGTTCATAATTCAAGGGGAAGTAAGCCTAGTGCCTCATGGTTTTGTCTACTCCATATTCAGCTTAAAGCCCCTGTACATAGATGTCCATTATAGGGATAGGGGAGGGACATAACATCCTCTAGAAAATACAAAAAAGAATCACTTTTATAATGTTATATACCGGAGTGTATAATACATTTTGACATCAGACCGAGTACAATTTAACTACTATTAAATTTTCAATAACGATTCAAAAATTTAACCTCTTTTACCATGCCTATATTATCGATACTATTCCACGGGAAACTAACCCTTAATTCCAAAACACCTACCTTTATTGTAGGTAGCCGAGAAGTGGACCTATCTTTTCGTAGTTTTAAATACACCTTACCTTTTTTTAAGCGCAATATCCATAGGTGCCTATGTGTCATGGGAGGTTAGGGGAGGGACATGTACTCCTGGAGAATAACTTTATAATGGATTATTGCTAAAATTGGTAGTTTATAACATGAAAATATTATAATTTATTTAGGTCTGCCCCCTCTGAAATTTATCGTATAGGCGCTAAACATTGAAATACGAATAAAATGATAATGTTGAATTAGACATTGTTTTTTTAAGGTTATGTTGAACATTTAAATATTGAATGAAATATTATTTTACATTAAACTTTAAACATTAATTTTACATTAATATAATGTTTATTAAACGTTTATTCTTAAAAATTTAACTATTAACGTTACATCAAATGTTTATCATTAAACATTTAACTATTAACATTACATCAAATGTTTAAGATTACAAAATATTTATTGGGTATGTAGTTTGGTTTTCTAAAATAATAAAAAAAAAGTTCGTTTTTGACCATAAATTTGATGGTGTTTTTAAAATTGTCAATTTTAACTTACTTTTTGAGGTATAGTAAAAAAATCTCGAAAGTCGCTATATTTCTCAAAATACGTTTAAAATGATGAAATATGAAATAAAAAAAAATAATAAATTTTAGCACACTGATATCAGATATTATTATTACTCGACGTAGTTTTTCACAACATATTGGGGAATATTTTCAATTTAATTTGCTATATTTGCAACGGTAAATTCGTGAACTTCAATAGTCCGTAACTTTCAAACTAAGTTAATTTAGCCAATTTTTAAGAATAGAAAAATATACAAGGGGTAACGTATAAACTTTATTTTTATAAATTTTTTTAAAAAAAAATTCTGTTTTTTATTGGTTTATTATTAATAACTTAAATATTTAGTGTGAAATATAAATTCTAATAACTCTATCAAATTTCACACAAAATTTCCCACAAATTAAAAAAAGTTCATTTTCAATCATTTTAAAACAGTAAAAACGTATTTTGAAAATATAGCGATTTTCAATATTTTTTTTATCTATAACTCAAAAAGTAAGAAAGTAAGTTCGAGTGGCCAATTTACCAACACCATCAAATTTATGGTCAAAAAGTGAATAGTTAAAAAAAAAAATATTGTTCTGGTACTATAGGTGCGGCATTTATTCCAAAATTAATAATATTATTAAATATATAGGTAGCTTAATGACGATAGGTACATTCATTTATTGATTTAATATTTTTATTCTTTTAAAATCAACAACTATTTTACTGTCATTATTTTTTAATATTATATACAAACACCGATCAAGAGGGGCCCAGGCTCTTCGGCCACTCTAAATACGCCACTGCTTTGTGCCGGCCCTATGTAGGTATATATAGTACATACTTATTATGTAGTTACTTAATATGTTTTCTTTTATAGTCTTAGCTTACTCTATAAGAGTTTAGATAACTGTGAGAACTGAGAATAATTTTTTTTGATATAAAACAATTCAAATCTTAAAACGTAGGTATAATTAAATCATAATTTTATCAGAAATTTTCAAATATACAAATGGGTTCTTTTTGTATCATGATATTATTTCATAGATGATATGTCCTCAACAGATGCTCAATATAGGTATTAATTAACAAGTAAATAGATACATAAATATAATATGATAAACATTTTTTAACAATTTTTTTTCAATTAAAAAAAATATTAACATGTATAGTTTAAAATTGTTTAGTTATTTACTAAATGGGCATAGTATTTTGGATCTAATTAGGTACAATCGTACTACATATAACGCTTCATAAATATGAATACATATTATTTTATAATTTATAGGCTAATAAATAATAAGTATTTAGATATTAATATCATTTGAAAAATTTTAAATCTATTTAAAATTTGTATAATAATTTATAATAGTAAATTCAGTACCTTAATATTAGTTCTATACTTTTAGAGTTTTATGTAATATATTGGTCTTGTTAAAACAGGTTCTATCGTTATTGGTTCTGAAGTAATATAAATTATAATACTATATATTCCTATATACGTATTTATATTATACATAGGTATTTTAAAAGGCCCTAATGTCCAAAATGAATTAAAACTTTTTGGTAAAGTATCTATATTGTTAATTTATACATATATAGTTTTCAAATTATCGTTATATCTTTTATTTATATCTATTTATTGATTATACTGCATTCCACTAGAAAATGCAACTATTAAACTACTTTTAGGCAGACCAGCTCCGTAGGTATGTTATTCTATAATGTATACCTAATACCTATGTATGGAATATGAATAAACCAAGACGAATAATTTGCGTGTATCTAGTCTAATAATAACTATCGGATTCATTATATTCATCACACATAATCATTTTTCATTAAAATTATGATATTCATTTTTGAAATATTATTTATTTATTATTGATAATAAGCCATTGATTCAAGATTTTTACAAACTGGGAATTAGAAGATAATATTGTAAGTAGTCAATATTGGAATGAAAATATACATTTGTACAGGTTATACCTATATCGAGGAATATTATAATGAGAAGTAGGAGTTATTTTTGGGTAGGTATACATTTTTTTGATATGAAACTAATTTTTTATGGTTTTTTAAAGAAGTCATGTTTGATATTTTGAGTATAAATTTCTCAATTGTAAAAAAGAATTCTGAAAATAACGGAATATTTTTATAAAATATATAAATAGGAAAATAATATTTTATCAAACTTGGTTCAGATCCATTTTACAATAATTAATCTTTGAGACTTTGCTTTCAAATTTAAAATAATAATAAACTATCCTGTCTAAGAATCGAAGGGACCATGTCTATATACATCAATAAAAATTTAAAAGTGATATGTTCTCTCCGAGTATGTTATAACACTATATAATACACATAATTTAATAAGTAGAGCCATTGTTGGTACGTTTATAAAAAATGTATATTATTCGAGTTCATTAAAAATTATAATTAATTTGAAAAATACTTGTGGTGAGTTGTGGAAATTTATGTTATTATTGATATCGTTTTAAATATCCTGACATTTAAAAATCTATAAGCAGATATCATATCATTGTTAAATTATTAAATATTTACTTTTAGTGAATTCGTATCGCAATGAAAATATTTATTTAATACAATATTTTTTTTCTCTATTCAACAGAATACCTTGAAGGTTCATATTGATTATAAAGTATTTTTTATGTTATTGGTTGTTAAGTTTTAACGTACTTTATTACGTAAGTTAAAATATAATATACAACATACGATTCTTTCTTTATTCTGTAATCTGCATGATTTAAATGATTATATATTATTACAGGAACGAACAAATGGAAAGTAGCCAGTAGATGTGTTTGTAAAAATGGTCCGGGTATTATAAATTATATTTAAAATACGTCTGTCTATGTTTAACAAAAATATAAAATTTGCTGGTTAATATTTTTCCGTTTGTATACTCGTAAAATTTGCGGGTACGTGTTCGTATCAAAGAGCGTGACAAACGTCGTACGTATTTTCGGGCACATAGACTTAGAAGGATAATAAAAATCCTCGGCATTATAATACCTATTCGTAGCTTAAGATCCCCACTCATTGTATCCCAGAAGGATACGAAGCGAGGTACTTGACACAAGAAGCCGTGGAAGGTGACGTCTAAATTATTGCCAGGACGAAGTCATTAAATGACACCTTGATATTTTTGTCTGTCCTGCCGTATCCCCGGCAATAATGTTATTTTATTTCATTTTTTTTTTTCAACCCCACTTTACGACGTCATAGTCTTGGTTTTTACGATAATTAGATTACATGGATAGCGACGTTTAAATTTGCAGAATAACTCAATGCAAATCGCCAAGTAGACTAGTTCCATGACCGTTACTAAAATATGCTATATTTTCTTATAGTTTTGTCATCGTTCATAAACATTTTGTTATTTGTCTTGGCCGAAACGTAATGACCTATAAGAATAAAAAATATTATATTCTTACATGAATATAAATTATAATATATTGTATAGTGTTATTCATAATATTTAGTATTCGATATTTTAGTATAGGTATTTTTACCATATGAATTCAACTCAACTCATATAGATACTATTATACCAACTGGTTTTGAATTGGAAATACATTTATAAGTGTATTCGATTTTAATGACTATATACTTAAAAATAATATTACCTACTTATTCACAACATTAAAGTTCAATACATTATTTTAAAAAAGTTTTTATATTTAAAAATGTAGGTATAATTATAAAAATTTCGTTATGATCAATATGTAGATAACTATAAAATTCCCATAACTTATTAGCTAAACATGATATTTTTTTTGTTCAGTTTTAGTTGTATAGTAGTTTTAAGAATCAGGAAATAGAAATAATAATATTTTTTATAACAAAAAAAAATTTTACTTGAATTTTTGCGAACATGACAAATACTTTATTATTGGAATGTACTATGTATTATATAAGTTTATCTTTAAAAATTTGTAATG
The DNA here is from genome assembly GCA_025469235.1 of Pemphigus obesinymphae. NCBI lineage: Eukaryota > Metazoa > Arthropoda > Insecta > Hemiptera > Aphididae > Pemphigus > Pemphigus obesinymphae. The sequence goes on along the minus strand of JAIPRL010003796.1, from coordinate 15,925 downwards.
TTTAGAGAACGTAAGTGTTTATTGGTCAAGTTAGGTTAGGTTAGTATCTTTTTCAAAATAATGAACGACCTACAGGTTGATTTACGGTTGCATTATTATTTTTTTAATGTGATTATGCGTTTAAGTTTGAGTAAAAAAATATTTATTGACCAGGTTGAAAAGTGTGAAACTTCTGAGTTGATAGCACACTATATAGTACCTATATATATTCAATTGATTTATAGTCTTGTATATGCTTGTGGTTTTTTAGTTTTATGTCATTATAGGATTCGGTTACTTTGAAACGTAATAAGAGAAGAAGACCGAAGGCCATGTAGGTAACCAATATATCATATACATAATACAATCTAATAGAATACTGAAAATTATACACTTCTATTTTCCTTTTGTGTTTTATTACTAAAGATCATGTAATATTGTTACTTCAGGTCATAAAGTATTGCCTCCTGTTTTCTCGCTTCTAAAAATAAATGTATCTATTTTAATTTAAAATATAATTTTCCTTAATTCAACTTTAAATGTTTTTTCTTGAGCCACGTATTAGTGTTTTATAAAGTTATTTTAAGCCATACGAAAAAATTTGATTAGATTTGTACTTGGCATATCAAATATTAATTTATTTTAAAATATTTAGACACTAAAATTAGATTTGCACTATTTATTTTAAATACTTAATTTTTACAACGATGTATATATTAACTGGGATTGAGTAATGAATTGTGATAATGTTTAATCATGAATATTGTTTTGAAAACATTTTATACCAATATTACAATAAAAAATTTAAAAGCATTGTAGAACACGTATCTACATATTATAATTTATTTTAAGACTTAACATCTGTTTAATTAAAATGAGTGAATAGTAAAAATACAATATATATTTCCATATTGGTAGGTTACACAATAACACTACAGTTAAAAACTTAATAATGTATAACACAATTATATATACTGATACAGTAATGTTAGTAGTTGATGAGCATCGGTAGCACAGTAGCGCGTAAGTCTAATAAACTCAAACAGTAATGTATAGTTACAGTAGTTATAGAATTAATTTTACGAACGAATACCTATATTTTATAAGACAATTTTTTTTTTGTTATATTTTGAATAATTATATTTTATGGAAATAACAATTGAAGATTAAAATCCCGGATTATTTTCCCAGTATTCGGAAACATGGAAAAATTTTAATTAAAAAAAAAAAAAAATGGTTAGTTTTAGAGAAATTTAAAAAAAGTTGATTTTGATATTTATTTTTAGTTACTTTCATTTCTGTTTTTTGGAATATTAAAAGGACACTTTGTCTCCGTCTAACCAACTGAAAATGTAGAAAGTTTTTGTAAATATAATTTTGTAAAGAAATATAACTATTTTTAAATCCCAATAATTTCAATAGATGTAATTCTCTTTAAAATAAAAATTTTGAAAAAATACTTTGCTGTATAGATATTGATCTCGTCTATAAATTTGGTAATAGGTATATTTATTGTAATATTAGAAATGACTAAGTCGTGATAAGAATTCCCAACGTAAAATTTCCTATATTTTTAGTTTTCAGTTAAAATTGTTGAATCAGATTATTTCTAGTTTTGATTTTTAAAGCGTTTTGTATTTATTTCAATAATTTACACTATGCCTGTACAAACTTAGGTACACCTAGGTACAAATTACAAATTATTGTTAAAATTCATATTAAAATTTCTTTTTTAAAAGATTTTTTTTCTCAATTTTTCAAAAAACATTTATGTTTATAAAATTTTAGGTACATATATCATATATTCCAATTAATTTCAATTTCCTCAGAAAAAAAAACCCGTTTTTTAACTTTAATAATAATAAATTATAATAAATAAATATAATATAATATATATATATTATAAATTATAAATTGTTGTAAGAAGTTAATGTTTTAAATATGTAAAAAAAAAAAAACCTACGTACCTATAATAATATATATATATATATTAAGTACTCGTACATTGATAATTTAGTAATTATTACTTAGTAATAAGGCTAGAATTTTGATGCAATGTCATTTTTTCTGGTGTTTTAAAACATATAGCTCCGTAAGTGGAAAATATATTTTAGGTAATACTGATTATTTTAATGTAACTTTTATTTTGGATTTTTTGACAAATAAATTAAGGAATTTTTTAATATTTTTACAGCATTTTCCAAGATTAAGAGCATTTTTTAACATTTTAATTTTCTTTTACAAATATTAAAAATAAAACATTGGTTATCGTATTAGCTTTAAAATATATTTCAATATATTTTTTCCTAAAAAATCTCAGATTTTAGATTAAGAAGTCATAAGACTTACTTTTTACCATTTAATATTAATATTTAGAATTCATTCATATTTTTTTTCATTTAAAATGTATTTTTACTTTGAATCATTCAAAGATAAATTTTAAATTCATTTTCTAGGGCATCTTTCGTGACTTTTTAGGACATTAAGATCCCAGCCCTACTTTGCTATTAATATTTGATAAACCTGTATTTCAACATATGTAATTTAAGTAATAAATATTTAAATATATACGTAACACAATGAATAGTACTTCAATAATATAATATAATATAGGTACCTAGCACATTATTATAAAATATAAAGTTCTGTTATTAAATATGTATTTTCCACCGTACGTTGAAGTTGGTCATAACTCATTTTGCTATTACATTACCATAATACGATTAAACATTTCACGTACTTTTTCGCCCATAACCAGATTGTTTGTTGATGTAGAACTCGTTTGTCGTATGAGAACACGGTAGTAATGGTATAAACCGTGTAGTGCTGATGTTCCCGCTGTGTGAAATTATGTGATTAAAGCGGTAATTCGGTTACATTTCACGAGGACATCGGACCAGCGGATGGTAGCATAAGCACACACGCACGTATAATGCATAATAATTAATATGGTAGCAACAGGATCCGTAGTTTTTGTTGACATCACGTATGTGTATACACGTCTTCCTACTTTTAATCATGTACCTTTCAGATAAGAAAATAAAAACAAAACAATTAGCGTCGACTGAAGTTTTTTGAGACGATTCTACATGTGCGCACTGTGACGGTGGGTGCGATACAGTAGTCAGAAAGAAGTCATCGGCGAAAAATGAACATCGACTATGCTAATTACTGTCCAATATACACAGATAAATAATATTTACGATGAATAGAACTGAAAATACAGATTCACTCATTTGATTAGACAATGTAAAATTGGGCAATCGAATTATAGAAAATCAAAAACGACATATCACGTAAAAACTTTTAAAAAATGATCATGTTTACAATTTATAGAAATAGTGAACTCGAAAGTATCGAGAATTACCTAATAAAAAACAGGTACCTGATACTCGTATATAATAGGCAATAATTTCAAATTTCGCTCAAAATCGTTTTTCGAATTTAATGGGTTATCATTGTTTTGAAATCTAAGATTATAAAATATAAAACTATAGGTATAGTAAACGATCCAAGAATGAATCAAAATTTATATATATATGTCTATATATATTATGAATTTATTGAATGACAATTTTTTTTTTTTGTAATCAAACAATGCATTGAATTGAATGCATTATATTAATATAAATTAAATTAATTAAAATTAAATATATTTTTATTCATATTTTAACAAAAAGTAGAAATACCGTACTCTACAATAATTTTGGAGATATATAAATTACTTTGATGATTTTTGTATTTCTGAAAATATTAAAATCATGGATTTATTCTAAATTGATTAAATATAAAATAAAAATTTTACTAGCACGGAAGAGGAGCATTCATATGATTTTACTTACATATAATAATAGTATAATCTTTACTATAAAACTATAATCTTACAATCGCGAAATTTGGGGCTTTAGTTTTTTTTACCCAATACTAAAAATCATCGGTATGTGGGCATGTGACGTTTTCTTAATATTAGTTGTGTGCATTTATTTATTTTTCTATTTGTGCGTAATCCGGTCCAATCAATTACAAACACGATTCGTATACAACTTATATATAATAAATTTCGAAACGTATTTTAAACAATAATCTAAAAAATAAACGAATAATATCGATGCCTCTAGTAACCAAATGTATATACTGATAACTTATTATGGACAGACGGGCAGAAGGATGCACAGCTAGACGACCGGACGGGCAGACGGACTCAACAGGGATATGTTTCTAAGCTTTTTTTTTTAGAAACCCAAGAATGAGGGAAAAAAAACTGCAGGATCATATTATAACGCCTACCTATCAATAATAATAATAATAATAATAATAATAATAATAATAATAATAATAATAATAATAATAATAATAATAATAATAGGGTATCAAATACGAGACGAAAGGCGGCGTTTGATGAAGTTTATTGTGTCTCGGCCGGGGCACGTACTTCTCTTTAAAGCTTAAAATAGGCAAATAAATAAATAAATGGTCATAATGATAAAAGGTGAAAAAAAAAAAAAAAAAAATAAGAAAAGAAGGTTTTTCTACTCTTGCCGACTGTTTTCCACACGAGTTGATGGGCCCGGAGAAAGAAACGGAGCGGGAGCGGCAGGACCGGCGGCGACAACAACGGCCGTGTCGGGCATATTATATATATATATATATACACCCACGTGACGTTATGATGACGGACACGCACTAGGTGGAAACCAGATCTCCCCGTCGTCATCCCGTGTGCCGTATAAGCCCCTCGTTCTCCGATTCGCTTGGGCCCCACGTCAAACGTGTTCAAAATTTGTGATCGGTCCATTTTATCGGGTTCGATCTCTCTGGAACACGGTAACCAATTAATATTAAACAAATAGCAGTCTCATAGTCGGCTAAGAGGATATACAATACATATATATAAATGTGTATATATATAAATGTGTATATATATATATATATATAAATGTGTATACATATATATATGTATACATACACCGTTGTCGTCGTTGTTTGTTGCCGGGGTCCGGCGGAGGAGAGATGATTATCTGGGACACGGAACCGGGGTCCCGAAACCCCTGACGGTCACGTATACGATTACACATTTCTTGCGGTATATTTCACCGGATAACTATCTATCTGTACTCTGGACGTCCGTGGCTGCCAGACGCGCACGCGGTCCGTACCAAAAACGGTACCCGTTATTATTATACATAAAAATATACTCAATGGTCGATCCTCCTCCGCCCTCCCCCTTTTTTGCTTTCTGTGTTTGTATTTTTTTTTTTAATTTTTATTTTTTTAAATTTTTTTTTTACGTTCTTACGACGCTACCGTGTGTCTCCCCGCTCGCGCGTTCCCGCCCACGAAAATATAAACACAACACCGCGCAGTCCGTCTGCCCGGCCGTACCGGACGGTTCGATAGAAATCTCAAACCCCGAGATCGTTTTCTCCGTATATATGCCTACACGTCTGTAGGTATAGTTTTCATATCGTGCCGTAATAATATATTATATTGACGTGTTGTGTTTTGTTGGACATAAGCGCGAATGGAAAATATGGGTGTACCTACGATTTTTGTGCACGTGTTAATTCAAATCAAACTCCAATTGTTTTTAACGTTTTGCGTGTTTTTTTTTTTTTTTTTTTGCGAACACGTTCTGCTTTACGACTTATTATATGACACTATTACAATGTTAAAACGGTTTATTAAATCCGATTAGTATGAATACCTATATTTGTTGTACCGGCCCAACGAGTTTAAGGATTTCTATCGCCTGAAAAAGCGTTTTCGACCTTTTTCAAAAAAATATTTTAATGAACTGTAGTGTACCGGTTATTAAGAACCTTCCTAATTTCACTTTTTTTATATTTTTGGCCACATATTACGTCTTAATCGATACAAATACCATGTGGTCCACCGAGTTGAACTCGGCATAACTCGACGGGCCTACCCAGGTCTGCTGGATAATGGATAAGATTTATTGTTATTTTAGGTGTTCGTCCGTCGGTCTGTTCGTAGTTAAGAGTATGTTAGTTTGGTTACCAGGGAAATTAATATTATTGGTTTTCTAATATTTTTAGATTTTTGTTTAAAATGCGTTTAGAAACCAGGAATTTAGAATACTCTCGCAGAATGGGGTTTTATAAATTGTTTAGTACTCGAATCATTTAACGTGCTATATATTTAATTAAATTTAATATTTAAATTACTTACTTATAACTATTAAGTTATTAATAATAAAAATATATAAGTGATAACTGATAAGCACAAGTCGTCCCAAATGCAAAACCTTAAAAGGTATTGATGCGTTTATATGTACCTCCCTACATTTGATTAACCGTTTAAAACACGCAAAGCGGTTTCAACTTTTTAATCTACATAAAGCGAGCGTTTAAGTTTTTAAATCATTTTAAAGTGTTTACATAGATGAATGCGTTTTAATACCAAACCATTTTAATACCACCATGTAAATATAATAGGTATATACGAGATACATATGCATTGCATATATATTAGGTATACATGCATAATATAATTTAACCTAAGCATTAGAAATATTTAAAGAATGTGTTCTTTGAATTTCCAATTGTTTACAGTCTTAAATTGAACTCGAATGGTCTATTAAAATTCACCAAAGAAAATGTTTCGTGTAGGAAGGTATATTAGCTAGATACCTATCTATAGGGATTATTATTTTTTCAATAATGTAGTATTTTTAAACTAATTTAAATTATTTTGCATTATTTTAAATAGATACCCGATTTGAGATTTTGATACTTGAATAATGTGGTGAATTTAGTTCTCTCTGTAGATGTAGAAGTGGAGGAAAATGAATAAGGATATTTCTTGGTTTTACAATGATAATTTTTTTTTCTGTAAACGATTTGTCAGGAAAAAGGAATCAAGTATACAGTAATCAAGTAATAGTCAGGGCCGTCCCAAAGAAAGATTTTTTTTGGTGGGAGGGGGGTGAAAATTTAAAAATAAGCAAAAAAAGGACACTGACTTTTTCTACTATTTGCTGACTGCTTTCCGATATGGGGAGTGAGACAACCCCCCCCCCACAACCTCCCTCGGAACGGCGCTGGTAATAGATATACAGCACAGTTCTTTTAATGGTAAATCGTTCTATAGATAGTATTTTATTGAGGCGTAATTATTTGATTATCCGTATAATTTTCTTAAGCATAAAGGAAAACTACTGCATATAAATAATAAATAATTTCATTTTTTCAAAAGAAATTATTGATTATTGCTTTCAAATTTAATACTGTGATTAACTGTATTTTATTCACTACCTATAGACAACTTTCTTTTTTTTTACTATTAAATTGTACTTTTGAAGCAGATAATTCTTTTGAGAAATTATTAAAATTTTAAATTATTCAAACTCTATTGTGAATATAGAAGATGACTTGCTAGATATAAACAAATAGAAGAACTAGATTTATTTAGCATTTATATATAGAATGAAGTGACATGAAACAAATTAAACATGAGAGCTGAGTGTGTCACTGTGCTTCTGGATATTTGTATAACATGTAAATATTTTAGCCAGTGACCGCATTATATATATTGTATAGTAGATATTTACTATTTATACAATTCTAGCCATTAGCTAGACCTCTGTAATTATAATATACATTATATACCTATATTATAGAAGTTAAATTTGTTTAATTATAATTGTAATTCTTTTATAAATAAATGCAATTTAATAAATAGTAATTAAACTATAAATATATAATATAAATGCTGAAAAAAAAAATAAATAACAGAAATAAAAAAATTAATTAAATTAAAAATAGATAGCCTCTTATGAAAGTAAATTCTTGAAGTTATATATACGATGACTGTTTAAAAATTAGTGGTCATCTGAATGTACGTCAACAATATACAGCAAGACCCCGGGGAGTAATTGAAAATTATTTAATTTTGCCTTGTCATTTATTTTTGATTCACCATAATCTTATTCTTAAATCAAATGTAAGTATATATCATGATTTCTTGATTATTTCTAACATACCATTGACAACAATATAAAAATAAAATAAAATAATTTCGGTTATATAATACATTTTTAGTTATAGGTATAGGCATACCTATATGAAATGATGATATTTTAAAGTTTACGAATGTTGCTGAAAAATTTAATTAAGTATAGCCGGTAATAGATATCATAGTATAAATCAAATAAAATATAAATATTTAATAACTTTATTTTCGTAATAGACAATGTAGTGTATATTGATAAATTTTGTATAATAATCATAATATTATATACCCGGCGCAGATGCAGAGATATTTAACGGGAAGGGTGGATTTTTACTTTATACATTTAAGTAACTAATATTAATTAAATTCATATATATATATATTGTACATACAGTGACTTTTTAATTTAATTTAATTACAATTTTTATTAATTATTTTTGTCAATTTATGTGATTTTATGTTTTATAAACATTTATTTCATTAAATTTTGAATTTATGAACCAATCACTAATCTGTAATCACAATATAAGTAGGTACTAGTTAAATAATAATATAAATATAATATGATATTAATTTTCCCAGTAAAATGTGCTTTAAATGTTTCACGCGTACCTATTTTCTGACAGTCAATTGGATCTTGGTACTTTATAGAAATTATAGAAACTGAAAAAAATCTTTTTCGTTAAAATCTATTGCGATTATTTCCTGATAATTTGAAAAATTATGATCTTATAGACTTGCAATTAGCACTGAGTATATATTTTTGTATTATTTATTGATGAAATAAAATTTTTGAAAATGCTTACCAATTTTATGCTTTTTATAGCAAATTACAGATTTTTAAATTTGTATGTCATTAATTAATATTAATATGGTAATTTTATAGGTTATAAAACTTAAAATTGAATTCATGGTTAATCGTACATTACTCAAAAGTATAATTATACATATATTTAAATTAATTTCAAATTGTGTTTTTATAGGTACTAGATTAGATTAGATATCTACTTAATATATTTATAATATTGGAGAATTATATATTACACCAAGCTCCGATCAGAATTGTTTTAATGGATAAAATAATTTAGCACTGATTTTTAATTCAACACATACACGAGTAAAGTCCTTTCATTTCCTACTGACTAGTATTTTAATCATAAATCACAAATTTCTAACTCATAGTAATAACTCATAGGTAATTACATAGAATTTGTTGACTCTGCTGGTGCACGAAATTATATTCAATTATATTGATGTATTATATTGAGTATACATACGTATTATATCAGCCAATAACTTTTTATTTAAAATTTTTTTTATTAAAGCACAACGAATGGTGAAGGGCACCACACCACCCCCTGATTATATATTATATTAATATATTACATAGTATATAGAATATTAAAGTGCAGTGCAGATAAAAATATATTAAATGTAGAATTGTAGACAGAATATAGTAGAATATATGACAGTCGGTAATGCATAATAATATTTTTGAGAAAAATTGTTATAAATGCAATAATGAAGGAAAATCCAAGAATAAAATATGATTTGTTTAAGAGTTTTAACTAGATATTTAAACTCTCAAATTGTAGTCTTGTAAACTATTAATTAATTATTCTGTAATATTTACAAGTTCGATTTCAAGATTCGACACATTATTATTACGATTGATAGGTTATCGAATGTTTTACAAAATAATGAAAAATACTATGCCCCAATTATCTCATATAATATGTCTATATCTATAGTTGGAACTTCTTAATTAACATAAGGATCTGCCACCAAAATCCGCAGATGAAGTATACCTACTATAGTAGTCTCTAAAAATATATAAATTTCATATTATCCTTATCGTAAATAAAAAGGTTAATTAAAAAAAATAGTAAGATAATTTAGAATTATATACGAGTTGCCTCCCAAAAATATCCATATAAGTTGTCTTTGGCAATATAATGATAATTATTGTTTCATAATCTTTTAGATTCTGAGCATATTGGTCTTTAAATGATGTGGGCTTTTTTGGGCAGTTAGGGATAAAAGTGAGAGTTTTTTGGTATAAAAGTTTTTGATTGGAAATTCAGTCTAGTTGGTGCTTTATACAGGTAATTTTCTAATTTTTTAAGTAATTTTTAATAGCGCAATAGAAAACTATCTATTATAACAGAATTATTAGACAATTTGTTATAAATTAGAAAATAACAAATAAACTAGTCATGGCTACCAACTATATAGGTGATTTCATAATATTTATTATAATTACTAAAAAAGACAGAAAATTATTACAAATTAGAAAGTTAAAATGACAAAAACTTGAAATTTACACCTTATATATAAGTATAGCAGGAGTGGCTAACTGCGGCTCGCATCTTACCGTGTAAGACGCAAAGCATTTTACTAATATAAACATTTTTTTTTTTTTGAATATTAATAAAAAATGATTTAATTGAAAATGTAATAATTATTAAATTGTAATTTTAGTTTTTACAATTAATGAAAAAATATAGTGTTTTAAAATAAATTTATAATATTTAAATAGGTGAGTTTTTTTGAATATACTAGTTGCGTTTCTTTTTTCTACTCTTGGCCCGAACATAGTTTTTCATCATTATATTTTTGAGGCTCGCGAGTCTCTTCTCTTATTATATATACCATATATTGATGTCATAAAAATCACACCGAGTTCTACTCAGAATCGTTTTGTCGAAAGAAATGATTATGATCATTGCTTTAAAATTCAGTATATATATATATATATATTATATATTTACTGACCGGATCTTTTCGAAAATGTACGTATATGGAATTCTATTTTAAAGGTGTGTTGCGCAAAAAAGTTCCAGACTTCTGTGGCGCACGTCTCATTTTTTAAGTATCGCTTGTTTATTGTCGATTAAGAACTTTTTCTGCGATTATTATACGATTACGATACAATCCCGGACACAATATATACGTATATAATGCACGAAAAAAAAAAAACGATCCGTATCAATATTGTTCGCCTCGGGAGACATCGGATACGCTGATGGCATTCGTGTCCGTTTCCAACGTTACGTTTTGTAATTTTTCGATAAAAAAAAAAAGTAATGATAATGAAAAAAAACCGCCGTCGCATTGGTCGGCGAACGTACGGCCCGGCGCGGCGCGTCCGAGTACCCGGTAGCGACCACGTGACGGCGAGGTGCGGCGCGGCGTCCATTATTTTCGTATAAAAACGTAGTTTCCGCCGTCGACACGGTCTACTTATACTTACCTAACTTAAACCGAGACGACCATTATCATCGGCGACCGTTTATCGTTGGGACGAGCACGCGTTTAGTATATATTGTGTGTGCCACGGATGGGAGGAAAAGAAAAAAAAAAAAAAAAAAAAAAACTATATATAAATAAATAAAACCAGTAGCTACCGCCAATAGGATTATCCGGGATTGTGTCGAGAGGCGGTCGCGTGATTAATAATATTATTCTACACGTGTTACACTGCACGAGTAGGTATATATATACGACTGTGCTGCGCAGGAGGCGTTTTGTTGTGTGCAATCGGTATATAACCGTACTTATTTGTATGCCGAGGAACACTAATCGATTGTTCGTCATCGTCATCGTCATCATGTAAATATAGGTAATTTATATTGTACGCGGTCTATAATACGCGATCGTATTAAATATCATCAGATATTCGTCAATCTATAAAATACGTTCTCTTTTAAAAATAAAATATTGATTTTATTTTTACGTTTTCTCTTATTTAGAAAGTGCGTAACAATATAGGCTGCACTCGCAATTGCCACATTATTATTATTGTCCATCGCTTCTAAATGATTATTGTAAAATAATTGAAATAAATAAAATTAAAAAATAGTAAAATATTGATAATAAAACGTATAACTGTGTACGCGCAAATCGAACCAGCGAATGACTTGAGCACCGCGCGCGCATTATGCTCGCCTATAATGCTCGCAGTACGTGCGCGTATACGTCCACACTGAGCACGCACACGGATCGCGATCTTTTTGCTCGGTTCTATGTGTGCTCACGATGCTCGCCCTGAATGTGCTCAAGTGTGTACGCGCCTTAAGAACACGCATTATATATAACGTATTACCGCATTTACCATAATACAATATACTCACGATTACCGCGGTATAATAGTACCGATGAGTTTGGCCGTAACACCGGCGGCCAATCTGATTCGCCCGTAACGTTTTTCGTTTTATACCGTTATTTTTGTTTTTGCGTTTTTTATACTGTACATTTAACCAAAATTCTGCAATTTACATTCTACGCAGTGTGATTTTGCTATATTACCCGTTGGGTAGACAGAAACAACAAATGCGTGTTTAGCTATTAATATTAGCACAAGATCGCGCCCGAACGCGTGTTGTATTTAGTCGTTTTCATATGGACATTAAAATACTTGTGTTTTAATTTGGCCTTTAGGTGATACTGATTATTTAACTTGATTTAAAAATAATATTAATATAATTAATAATCGTTTTATAACGTTATTATTTTTTTTTTTTTGCGTTATAACGTTTTTCGTTTTTATAACGTTATCGATTTTATTCCGTTATAACGTTATAATAACGTTATAAATATAACGTTTTCAAGCCCTGCCGACGACTGACCCGAGTCTCACGACACGCCTTCCCTTAACGATAGCCCCCGGAAACATACTATTATTAGGTATATACACTGCACGGTATATATTGTACAATAATGGATGCGAAATATTGCATAACCCTTGCGCATAACGGTAATACGGAGTATCAAATTTAAGTTTTGAAATTCATAATCGTCGTTCTTTGATCGATAACTAAAAGGGATGGGTATGAAAAATTTTACGAATTGTGTCCCTAATCCGTGCAGCGATATATCCGTCTTGCACGACTTATGGGGCATGCGCCGATATAAGTATAAGTTTGTGCGTTCACCGGTCATTGCAGTGTTCGTCCATTAACCTGCTTTCACATCACGTGCGTTTTATAGCCCCGCGATTCTGCGGTTAATAATCCGCCCAAATTGTGCAGCCGTATTTTAATCAGTGTTTTCAAACGAGAATAACCGCGCGAGTTACGACCATTTTTGAGCGGTCGATAGCGGTCGGAAAATAAGTTTGTACCACTGTCAAGAAGTGTCCATTTTCACACGGGCGATTATTATTAATAGCGCGTATTTCAACGTTCAATATATTTTCGTTGTCGTCTACTATATTATACTTAATACATTATTATTATATTTTATTACTTATACCTACGATTGGTTTTCTTGAAGCCTGTTTGATTTTAATGGATGCACCCAATAACGCCTTTTATTGTTTATATATATTTTATATAAAGCGTATGCCACACATAATATATATATGAGCCATGTTACTCGTAATATTATATATTATATAATATGCACACTAATTTTATTACTTCGACGTAAAATAACTTGTACACTACACCAGCTCTTACGAATTGATACAATATGTATCAATTTTCAAAAATATCATTTTATTTGGATTTTACGTAATTCTTAAAAATGCATGGTAGGTATTACCATTGATTATTATCATGCAATATAGAAACAACGCGATTAAAAATCGTCAAGTGTGTACATAATCATCTATAGCGGTTAGTATTTGCGGTAATCGATCGCGCGGTTAAAAACCGCCTAGTGTGAAACCAGCTTTATACTACTGCCTGTACTTTGTGATACAATATAATATGTTGAAAACACTATTCTATTCCACTGAATTTTATTTACTGTTATATTTATTATACAATAAAGGTAAAACCCAAACAATCAACGTATAATAGAATTTATAATCAAATGAATAATTGATCAAATTCATGGTACAAACATATTTTAATAACGTCGCATAAATAGCAGTTAATAATATATCAATTTTACACATATAATAGTGTATAAAAATAAAAGGAAGGGGTCCTCGTAAGAAATACAGGATGCCAGTATAATAATGAAAAAGGGATGAAGAATAGAGTAGAGGATCTAGTATACAATATGCAGATACTTTTAAGTTGATTTTTCATCATAAAGAGAAGCAAACAATTTGATCAGATAATAAGTTTAAAAAAGTTATTAAATAATGTATTATATAAAAAAACACTAATAATTAATTAACAAAATACATTATTTATGTGATTTCTTATACGGATCATAATAAATTGAATTAATTAAACATTAGGTATAAGGTAAAACTGATAAGTATATTCCCGCAGTTAGTATGATATAAAATAAATATTAACCTTTCAAATATTTCAAATACGTTGACATATATCAAATATATTTTATAAAACAAAATATTAATAAAGAAAGTTTAAAAGTAAAAAAATATCTACAAAAACATTTTAAAATTTTAAAAATACACCAAAAACCATTAAAAACAAAAAAAAAAAATTGGCTAAAAAGCAATTATAAATAGCGTGTATTTATTCTACATGGTATGAAACAAATTTATAGCTGAAGTAGTTTCATATTGGACTAATACAAAAAAAAGCAAAAGTCTGTAAAATTCTTACCTTACTTATAAGTTATAAATTGTATAATGCATATAATATAAACACTTGCCTAAAATATGTCATAAGAAACACGTTATGTTTCAAATAATTGTTCATTGACTTTAATTATTTAGATAAATAAATATTTTTTATGGATTAAGTGAGTTTCAAATATATTAAAAATTTTTACAAAAATGTAAAAACATAAAATTTTATTTATATTTCAATTTTTTTTTTTTTTTTGTTATCATTTATGATGTATTGTATATTTTTATAGAATAAAGCATGCAATACATATATATATATATATATATATATATTATGAAGACGAAAACAAAACAATTTATTATCGAAAGGAGCCATAAAGTTTATTAGTAAGGGAATTATTATAATACAGCAACATATTTATTAAGATAAATTTTTTACGAAAAATGTATAAATATAAGTAAGGAATTCACGTGGTAGGGATAAGAATGCTATGAGTAGTATATATATTGGGAATGACAAAGGTAGATAGGTTGTAAGATAAAACATTATTTTGTGAGAGAAAGTGTAGAAGGTGACCCCAATAATTGTAAACACAAATAACTAAGAGAGAAAAATAAAAGTAGATGGGAAATAAACTCAGGGATATTCTAACAAAATTACCAAAGAACAACCCTAGACAAGACAACATTGAACATTTTTATATGGACCATTGATTTTAATATTTTATTGTTATTAAAGAGACTGTAGGTACTAGGTAGTTGTATCATTGATTATAATAAACGAGTAAATAATTGGGTATATACACGTTCATAATAAATAGTAGTATATACTTTTTCATCTTCTGTTATGTAATTTTTAAACTCATTTATGTATATACGCGTTAATATTTAACACTACTTTTATATTTAGAAGTGTTATTATTTTTATCATTATATTTTGACCATATATTATATTATAATATATACATTACCAAAACATGACAATATATTTTAGCGTTAGAATGTTTTCATTAATTTGTTGGAATACCAGTAGGATTTTCTTATACTTCGATAGTTCGAGGATACTGTAGTAGTGACTAGTAAATAGTAGAAAATAATAAGATAAAATTTATAAAATGGACATTGCTGAGTATTTCGGTAAGTGTACGTTTGCTAAGTGCATAATGTATAATAATATGAGATAATATATGTAAATGATGAAAAAATAACGTGCAAATATCTGTCGGACTACTTCAAAATATCGTTATATATCGCATAGGATTATTCGTATACAAAACGCTATATATATATATATATATATATATATTTGTATATATATATATATATATATATATATATATATGTGTATATCAGTGTATATATATATATATATATATAATATATATATATGTTTATAGGTATACATATATATTCAGTTAAACAATTCAAACGGTGTACAATAAATCTAACGGATACGAGGGTCCTCTAACTTCTTTCTCTCTC
>JAIPRL010003795.1:0-43598 GCA_025469235.1 Pemphigus obesinymphae | reverse complement strand
TTATGTTCTGAAAATTTTATACAGTGTTAAATATACTTAACTCTAACTAAACTCAAAAAATCTTGAAAATCTGTAGTCACAATTTTTTTTTATAGTCATTTTAATTTTTTCAGCAAAATTATCAATTTTGAGGTATTTAAGCCCAAATAGTTGGTAAAATGAGATTTTAAGACCTGGGCAAAAATTGTGATTTTCAATGATGAATAACACGACTAAAAAATAAAATAAAAATAACCGCCTCGATCGATCCCTAGAAAAAAAAATGATATGAGTTATGTACCTATACTACACCGAAGCTACGCTCAGAATCGTTTTATTGAATGCGATGATTTATCATTGCTTTCAAATTCAATACATCCACCAAAAGTACCCTGCCCAGTAGCGAAGTGCATCCACCAATACTGACACCCGACGAGCGAATTGCTTGCACAACCTACTGACCGGCTTTTTTATGATTATTTTAATGGAATTTTTTAGTGCCCAACTTCTGGCAACGTTTCCGTAAAATTTACGCGGAAATTATATTGCACGAAAAATTGGTGGCTGGTCACCGAGTTGGCCACTCTCTTATTATCTAGGTTCTCTAGTTCTACGTATATACAATCAATGATACAACATAATATATATTATATAAAAAAAAAAATAAAAATTTTTGATTTCATGGTAAAATAATACGCGTTGGGTCTTATCGATGTCTGCGGCACTCGGTTTAAAAGCTATTTCGTACACGCGAATTCCTGAGCACGAAACGCCGTCCGTACGGCAATAATATGCTTATACTCCGTATAGCAATATTCACTAATTCGTCGAAAACAATTAACTTTAAAACTTACTGTTTTGGGTCGTTCGTTTGCGAATGCCATCCCCGAATATAATGACGGACGGGCCCGACATACCGCATTCTCTCCAGAAACCGCAGTGAAACGGGACGCTATTGTTCTTACTGTGCAGTGTACAGGTACACCATTATAACAGACGTCTGTCCCTGTGGCGCGCGAAGAGGTGGCCCGCTTAACACCCGTTGGATTTTGATAGGTCCGCGCTAATCACATTTTGATTGTCCCCGCGGTAATTATAACGATTAATTTCTCGTTCCGCGCCAAATTCCAAACACATTATATAATGGATACGCCATCCTCGAGGAGACAGCGTAGTCATGTCGTCATCACGGTCAACGGCATTGTCGTCCTTTGTCAGCGACACGCAATCACACATACTGGTATATCAGAGGTTCATATTTATTGTATTTTATTTTATTTTTTTTTTTTTGCCACGGAATCCCAATTGATTATACTTTTCCTGGCGGAACCCTAGTTTGTTAACCGAAAAATTATTACCTTGTAGTGTTTATATTTTTATGTTTGGTTTGAAAGGAAAGAACAAATAATAAATGAAAAACAATTATTTCATGTATTAAAAAACATTTACTGTACAAATAAATATAATGTAACTACTACTACTACTACTACTACTACTACTACTACTACTACTACTACTACTGTATTTTATCAATTTAATGAGAAGAATGAATTTTTTTCACGTATTTTCTTAAAATATCACTAAAATTAAGCTTAATATCTGACGATTGATCGTGAAGATCTGGAGTTGCATCCAGTCTACTTCTGTACTTGTTTTTGGTGTAAGTGTAAGCTGAAAAACTAGTCTCGCGTCAGTAAGTCGTCACAAACGGAAGCGCAGAACTGTAATAGCCTTCTCAACAACTGCAGGATATTCATCTTTAAGTCCAACCCAGTGTACAGTGTATACAGTACACTACTACTGTACGAACAAATGTTACGTGACTAATGTCCAAATTGTGACCAATGTTGACGTTGGAAAATAACTTGAATAAGCACACGATATTGAATCTTTACAGCCGACTAAAATTAAAACGCATTAATTCAACAAGATTATTCGCGGTCCTGTGTCAGTTGAACACAAATTTATGGTAACGAAATAAATCATCTATCATTGTGTTGATCATATCGCACCATCAGCACATAAACCCGTGTCTAAAATGTTACTCATTCCGTGAAAAATAATGTCGTTATACACCCTACCAATTACGCACTTGGATATTTCTTCTTGGAATAATATAAATTTCGAAAATAGTAATCGTGACAAGACAAAGTTCAGCCCGTACGGACGGGTTCTACGCTGAAACGTTATACACCCTACGGAATTGTACGCTTACATAAATCGTTGTTAATCACATAAGCCCCATATAATTGTTCGAGGCGAGAGAAACAGTAAATTTGGCATCCGTATATGCATTAAAAGCGGTTAAAAAAACATAGTGTCGACCCGTGTCGAGACGGGGGAGAGTAGGCGAAACAGAAAACGAAAGGAACACGTGTTTATACTAGGATTGGCCAAAATTATAAATATAATTATTGAGTCCATCTGCACGTCGTAATAGATAGAGTGTGGTGTACAATTGTGTTTAGGCAGACCTAAGACAATGCCAAGTAGAATGAGCATTTAATACGACCGGGTGTACTTACAGCAGGAGACAACCGATAACCAAAATTGTGTTAAAAGCAACCTCACTATCGGTCAATGAAATTATTGTGTTAAGCCGAGAATCATGGAAACGGACCCCGAGTAAAAAGGTCACAGGGGTCATCCCTGTATAACTGGGTCCCCGAACAGAAATATGACCTGGGACAATCACTCGAGGCACACACTCCACGCCGGTGGCTTTTCTATTTTTTTTTTTTTTTTTTACGTATAAACATCTCTCCAGGACTTTTTACAAGTGTTTTAATTTCGGACTAAGCCGAATTCTGAATTATTTTTGAACATTAAATAATTTTAATTATTTTGTGTACAAACAATAAATTTTATAATCATTTGACCAAAAACTTTGTTGTTTAGATTATTTATTTAAATAATCCTACTTCCGTCTTCAAAACTACATCTCTGGTCAGTGTCTTTGGACGTTCAAGGACACGCGTGTAACAATGTTATCAATAAGGTTCTTTTTAATTTTTTTCGTTTTTATTTATTTATTCGACGTAATTTTTTTTGTAAAGATACAGCTAAAATAACGTTTAGACAACAATTGTTAATAAATTTCTTAACCATTGTTCTAATATTCACCTTGCTGTTTCACGGTAACTCAAAAACGTACGTTTTGAGTAAATTGTGTTTTAAAATTTTCATTCTCTATCTGTTTACATTAATACCATACTATTAATACTATATCTTATAATTTCACTCGTGCAATGTTATTGATACGATCAAATAAGTGCATCAAAAGTATCGTTATTTTTATAATAAGAAAATATGTATAACTCAATGTTGAAAAAATGTTCCTATTAAACATAACATAAATGACAATTTTTCCTAACCAATAATATTGGAAATAAAAAAACCTTTTTTTGGCTATTATTGGGCGTGTGTGTCGAATAAAACTATACAGACTCTAATATAACGACCCAATTAATGACAAACTTATGATCTATGTACAATGTACATGTATATCCGTATCTAACCTAGTTTCGAAATATATATAAATAATTGTCCATACTTCATGCCCTTAATTTAAATAATCGTTTTGCATTATAAATTTTCTTTCTACGTTCTATACTATAAACATTAGAATTCCAAATTTGTAACAAAAGAAAATATCTTTACGTCGACGTATGTTTTGCGTCGGCGAATGTAAATTCCGCCCGAAACAAACATGTAATAGTGTAATACTAAGATTTATAGTAAAGTCCGTTCAGAAAATATAAAGGTAAAAAAGGATAAGTACTTGTAAATTCTACCCGGGAAGATATACCTAAATTTAGGTAATGGATTATTCTTTCTATTCTTTTGTCTTCTAATTTATACTTTGTAATATTATATTTAATATTTATTGTTTTATTACTATTTATTTATATGTTGATAGACTTTTTTAAAACATTAAAATAAATTTGGCTAAATATGTAAAATAGGTACATGTTCGTTCAAATACTTATTACGATTAATCTATGTTATGACTATTATTATTAATATGCATATGACACATTTTTAAAATCACTACAATTCATTTGATTATACTTTTGTGATTATTTTTATGAGTAATTTGTATATTTATAATGAGTAATAAATGTACTAATATTATCACGAACTAGAAAATACATGGTTTTGATTGGGAAACACAAAAAACTATCTTTAACTTCATTAAGAAGAACTTATTGCCTATACGGTAGGATCTTAGGAACTTTTATCTTAATTGAAGTAATTTTAGACATATTAATGTGTTTATATTTTACTTAAACATTTTTTCGATTTGGAATTTACAGATGCACTTTTTTGTCTACAATTATTTCCAGACGAAATTTACATGTATCCTTTTTAACCTGGAAATCATATGGATCGGAATTTTCCACGTCTGGGCAGAATTTATATGCACCCACGTACGTGATTTCATATCTATATATTATTATTTATTCAATTCAATTTTAATTGTATTCGATTTCAGTTGATTTTTCGATATTTATACGTTTTGGTGTTTGCCGTTAATTGGTGTTCAAAATAATATCAATAATATCAATAAAATCAATATTTATTTTGATGTTATTGTCGGGAAAAATTAATTTTTCATCATTTAAATAGTTTTTGTTTTTACCTATACATTATTCATATTTATATGATAACAACAATACATATATATATACATTACATATTACTGCAAATGTTATTACTATAATCCTTTTTGTTTTTGTTTTTTTTTGTGAACGCAAATGAAAATGTTTAACAACAAATTGTACTCGATACTACTACGGAGACGGTAATATAATATTTTGAAATTACTTAATATTAGAAACCGTAAAATACAAACTACAATATATAGCCATTATCAAATCCGTCTTACTTTATTACTATACGATATACATTATATAAATTTACATTATGATAGGTCAACAATAAATGTGATATGTATCTAACATATAATTTTCACATGTAACCAACTATTATTGTATTATTAATTATTTTATGGTTTTTCATGATAACTCAAATTGTGTAACCGTCAAACAAATTACTTTAAGTCCAATTGCATCGACTGAAATATCATGGTTCAAATGGTTTATTTGGTTCAAAATCCCTAATATAATATACACTATAATTATAGATTCTTTTTGAAAATCCAGCTAAGCTACAGTTGGGCATATTAGCGGGTGACATCGAGTGACAAAGATATCTAAAGTAAGTTAAATTTGCATTAACAGAGTAGTACATAAAATTAGCCCTACTCTAAAAGTATCCAAAATGATTTTAAGTAATTCGGAAAATACGAAAATAATATTTTTGTAAATTTCCTTTCCATACCTATAAACTTTATTGGAAATACTATTGTACTATGAAATAAATAAAAATTTTGTAATATTTTTGGCATAGAATTAGAATATAATGGTTTTAACGATGTCTTTATTTTTTTTTCTCTGTTAACAAATGACCCGAATAAATTTTTCGATTATAACTGAGATATGACTAATAATCGATTATATATTACGAACCTTAATAATTGGACAATATTAGTAGCACCTTGTATTGACAGTATTGTTAGTATCAGAAAATCGTCTGATCTATTCAAAATGATACCAAAATATTTTGTAATATTTTTGGCATTGAATTTTTTCACAAACAGCTCTTTAAGATATCCGGTTTTGTAAAAATTCTAAGTGCACTAATACAGTTTGGCACTATACACATTTTTCATATTTTTAATACAATTTTGGATTATATATATGAATAATCATATATTACCTATACAATTTATGAAATAAAATATACAATACAATATTAAAATGTTTCATATTTATTTTTAATCTTTTCAATGGAAATATTTTTATAAATTATGTGTAAAATTGTCTTTTTAAGAATAATATATATATATACAGTGTTTAAGAGTTATTTATTAACGTAATTAATTAAAATTATTTACATTTAGTTTTTACTCTTTTATGTAAAATAGTATAATATGTGGCTGAACAAAAGTGTTTTGTGGTTTGTTATGCACATGGATTTTTGATACCAAATCATTATATACATTTCAATTTCCAGTTGGTCACCTTACATGGGAATTATAATGTCCAACTTCATTCATTGAAGCTGATACAAGAGGTTGTTCAATATAAATGATTATTATGAAAAACCCGGATCGTAACAAATTCTAAAAATAGCGTAGCAAAATGTAGCAAATTTGTCGCAAATTTTTAATGCCACTTTCGAGTAAATCGGACAATGTGGGGGTGCTATCATGACGGACACCAAAACAATGCCAAAAAAATATTTCTCTACTCATATTTTTCAATGAATGGTTCAAAGTTTCAAACAATAAATTTTAACCCTGAATATTATAAGTTGAATTCAATTACAGAGAACGTCAAACCAATGATTTTCACCAGTAAAACATGTCTACGATAAACGAAAAAAAATTTCTTTTAAAAGTGATTTTAAAGTTCAAACATTGAAACATCAAGTTCAAATTTATGAAAAAACTAAATTTTAGAAACGTTTTACAATATAATATCATTAGCAAAAAAGTCAAAACAATTTAAAAAGGAAAATAAAAAATGATTTTTGTATGTACGACATCGTATTCGAAATCTTGTCCTATAAATATTTTAAAATAGATGAAACCATATTAAATTACATTATTGTTTGTTTTTTGTATAAATGTTGTCAATGTCATGGTTACACAACAATTAAAAGTGGTATGGATAGGAGACTATTTATAGATTACTTTATAAATGAATCTTAATATTTTCTAATTGTAAAATTTTAATTTTTCATAATATGTCCTAAAAATTGCCTCTACTGAACTCCTTAAAATGGAGTGCGTCTTCTTAACGTGTTGTTTTAAGTAAGTAGACGGAAACAGCAAAAATATGTATGTTGTAGTCCACGAGTTTAAAAAAAACTGGATAACATACATAGCCCTGGGTACTGATTTTTCGAATTATACAAGTTATAATGCGATAATATAGCTACAATAGCTACATATATAGTCCGTTTACTTGAAATGTTTTTTTTTACATTTTTTTTTTTTTTTTTTTTTGTATATTATCGTTTATCAACGAGTCCGAAATATATCCGATTTATGCGTCGGCGGATCAAAATCTTTCCATGACTAATGACACGGCCATCCATGACGTGTGTATAATAACCACCGATCATTTAGACATTTTTTAATTGGGCGTTATAGTATATTATGTAGTAAATTCGGACTAAAAAATAAATAGTACATGTTTTTTTTTTAAACGAGACCGCTTATCCTGGGCTTACGGCCGAAGGGTAAACATACACCGGTCCGACGACCGTATTACATACATATCTACATAACATGGCATGATAAATAGTATGTTAATAAGTATAAATATATACTTAAGTATATAATATATACGTATACAGAGTGATTTAAATATCTCAACAATTTGTTTACTCAGATAAATATTCAAAATAAGGAAACAATATTTATAGTGTAACCATAATATATAGAAGATACATACCTAATATAGAAAAATCGAAAATAGTCATAGACAATTGGGTTTTTAAACGTCTATTATATTTATTAACATTTTAGATCTTCAATGGCATACAAAATAGGTACAGCGACTATTAAGAATTGGTATTAGATCTGGGATTTTAATGATATTTTTAAGAGACCAATTTGAAAAATGTCAATAGAAATATGCATTTATAATTTAAAACTTTCAAAATATATATGAAATAATAATTTTTTTTTAAATTTCTATAAACATAAAGTAAAGTAAAGTAAAGTCCAAACAAAAAAAGCATTTATAATCCAACAACTGTGAAAGTACCTAATGAAAATAATAATATGTACACTTAATACTAAATGCATTTTTTATTGTTGATGAAATAATATCTTATTATATAGTTTATGTTTTATTTAAAGGTTTACAATATAAAAGTATAGGTAAATTGTTTTCCATATTTCTAGAAAATGCTAAATAAAATTAACTATCAGTGTTTATAATGGCCCTAATACCACAAAAAATATAAAAAATGCTAAAAAAAAAACTGGTTATTATATAATATCAAGTATGTACCTGAAACACATTTTATATCTTAGAAAACATTATATCGAGCATTCCAAGAAATATTACGAAGTCCTAAAATTCTAAAACTAAATTGGAAATGTACAGATTAAACAAGAAACGACACGACTTAACTTTTTTTTTTTTTTTGTGGTTGAAAAATACTTTTTAAGTTGAAACATGGCTTGATATAATGATTTCGAGTTATTATAAGTTGTTTTATCTACGGTACATCGATAAGGATATATTTTTTCGAGTAATTTTATAATATAAAATATAATATGTTTTATTAAATTTTTAATTTCTATCATGTTTAAATCACTCTCAAATTAAGAATTTTCTCGAACATTTTTTAAAAATGAGTTCATCGAGTAGGTTACTATAATATTGGATTTATTAAATTTGGAAGCAAAGATTAATCAGTGCTTTCTACAAAACAATTTTATTATTTCAGTGTAATAACGTAATAACTAATATTTCATATTAGTAATCGTATCCATCATATTTGTTATTTTCATATCTATTAAAATTCTTCGTTATAAAATATGGTGTTTGTTTTACAGAAAATCAAATAATGACCTCTTTACAGTGACATTTAAAATTAACTTACTATCGAAAAAGCTATTTACTCTAAAATTTCTACTCGACTCTTTCTACCTAAATATTTTTATACCAGTAAAAATAAAAATAATCCTCATAGTAAAATCAATAAATTAATCATTCTACACTAAATCTAAAAACGGGTTTCTTATTTGATTTTCAAAATGCGACTCCAAAATTCTTTTAAAAGACGTTTAATAATATTATGTATCTTCCACGACATATTTTAGTTCTCATCTAATTACATATTATAATTAGAAAGTACATCTTTAATTATAATATAAGGGTTAATTGTATATCGTCGAGGGTGATAAACGTGAACGGTTTATAAATCATAAAACTTACAGAAAAAACATTTTGCATTATTTTCGAGATGAGCAAATACATTTTAGTATATTCGTATATTAAAATCTCTTCTACGCTATAAGTAAAAACGTACTAATTTAAGTCTTATTTACCTTTAATAAAAAATATTATTCAATTCATCGTTGATTATTTTATTTAAATTGCTTGTGTTGATATGACATATTTTATAAGTAGCGTCTTCTTCTATAGGCTATTATTAAGAGTGGATTGTATACGTACATAATATTTATTTATATTCATCTATTATCAACCGAATAGGTAATTAACTCAGGTAGGCATATAACTTTGAAGTACACTTTTTTCTGTTTGAGTTCATAAGTACAATATTGTACAAAGAATAATTTATTTTCGGACAGAAATAATGATTTAAAATGATTGTATAAATATATAAAGATATATTAAGAAATATTTACGTGTAAGCTTAATTCTGGTAAACGTTGTGTATTTTTAAAACGATAATGATGGGACAATATGATAGAATCTAATTTTTAACTTTTTATAAAGTTCTAAAAATCTTATCTTTAATAAAATATAGTATTTTCATTACGTAGGTACATAGTATATCGTTTTTTTACTTTGAATATTTAGGTCTATAATATATTGCCGTTTTGACATAAAATTTAATTCTGAATTCACCCAGTATAATATACTGTACTACAGTGTACACCTATGCAGGCTGCCAAGACTGCAGCATTTTGGTGATTTTCAGTGCTCTTCAGTCTTTCAATTTATATAATAGTACCGAAGAAAACGCTCAAGGTCTTTACCACCCCGAGGGAAATATTAACGGCATGATTTTTCGAAGGCATGTTTTATATAGTATATAGAATATATATTTTATACGTGGTGTTTTCGAGCAAAAAAAAAAAAGTCACTCATGCATAAAATAATAATAGTATAGGTGTGAATTCGGTCTGACTGGATTTAATATACCAAACTATATTATATTATAATAACATACGTATAAAATGGGTACAAAAATACTTGGAAGGCGAGTGGGTTTCTGTCCGACAAAACCGGGTTTATGCGAAATCTTGTGAAAAATAAATTGTGAAAGTCATATTACAACGGATACATTAATATTGATGATTGGTGGTTGTGTGGTATACGTCAAATTCTGGAAAGAATGAAATTTGTGTCAAAATTTAGATCATTGGTTGGTTTATAATATATAATACACGGGTATTATAATCAATACGGTATACAAAAAACTTCATTCCACGCATAGATTGATTTTCGCGCATTTTATCAGAAATATAGGAAAAGTTTCTTAAAATCACTTTATTATTACATATGGAATGGAGTAAAAAATAAAAACTCCCTTTATATAGGATTCTAATTTTATTTAAGAACTCATTTTAAAAAATGGAAGAAGACGGAATTCTTACGGCAAAGAAAAAACTTAGAGTGGCTAATTATGCGAGCAATTATCAATTTTGAGCACTTAGGCTCTATCATATCATCTAATAATCTATCAAATATATATATTTTATTCGAGAACTATATTTTCGAATAAAATGATAAGTGTTTTTTAATGTAAAATTATCTCCTTGATATTCGACTGCTAATAATGTTTTTCGGTAAATTGTGACACTGATATGTGGTAGTAATTGTGCATTACGGAACGAGTTACACGCATAATTTGATAATGATTGGTCAATGAAAATAATTATGTAAGCAAATTCGTATTATAAATAATTCACTTTATATACATACATACATACATGTTGAATATTTATCTCATAAGATTTTAGTTATAACATTTTTAATATGTCTGACAAAAACAACATTGAAAAAATATTTTGAGCCACGAATTTTTCATTCCGTCAAAAAGAATTGCTCATAAAATTCACGTCAAAAACTGTCATGTACTTGATGAAATCTAATTCGATGTACTGAAAAGATAAAAGTGTTTGTTTGTTGAAAATTAAACAAACTAATATATTAAAAACTTCACGATATTTACATAGGTATGCAATTTACAGTCATATCATCACACATCGAAATTTCATAACGATAATGGATGTATCTATATAATTTTTGTTATCAACAGTTATTCACCAGATAAATTCTTATTCTATGCAGAAAGTACCGAATACCTATTTCGTGATTTATCCATTGGATAAGCAACATATGGACATTGAGAAACCGATAATTATCTATTTTCTTTATCTATCAAACAACTCACGTATCCAGAGAATAATCAATTTGAAAATCAAGCCTTAGTAGATTGAGAATAAAAAACAATTTACAGAAATGAAGTTATGATAATGTGATCAGGAACAGAGTATATTTCATTTAATAATCTGCTTAGGCTGCTCAGATTCCTACACGCTGAAAAAATTATGATTGCTACAAAAAAAACTATTAGACATAACTAGAGCTCTTAGATCAGATATAATTTATCTAGGCTATCCAGATATAACTACATATTGGGAAAAGAACCTACTATTTCAAATTGATAAATTGAAATTTTATTTTATTTTTATTTTTTATCGATTAAACCAATGTTATGCAATCTAATCACAAATATAATTTTAAGTATTTTATGCTAAAATAATTGTTTGACAAGAAATGTGCTTCAAGTATATTTATTTGTGTTACAGTCAATATTATTATTATGATTATGAACCGATTATAAAACAAAATGTATATATATAGCTGTACGGATACTAGAAATCTATATGCAGTGTTTAAAAATATCTGGATAGCTTATCTAGAATCTAGATAAATACTGTTTATTTTTTATCTTTTCTAAATAAATTTAAACTTATTTATTTTTACCTAAGTCTAGATTAAAAAAATATAGTTATCTAGATGTACTTATCTAGATAACTAATATTATTGTATCTTGAAAAATAAAATTTTGAATATTTGGAGGCAAATTATTTTATATTTAAAATACTCGCAGTAATACCTACCAACACAAACTCTTATCTAACCAAATAATTCGATATCCTTAAATTGGGAACTCCATTAATCCAAACCTGCTGCATATTAACTACTAGACATTATAAATAATATTAAATTACAATGTTACATTTTCGGTAAATCGGTTCTTTAAATAATTAAAATTGAATTTATCTGCTCTTTATCTAGATAAAAATTGATTTGTCTTTACCTTTTCTAGATACAATTCAGATTAGTCATCTTTATCTATATCTAGATGATTATTTTTTTATTTAATTCCAATACTATCTATGTGCTCTGGTGGATGTTTGCAATCCCCTTAATCTCAGTTTCAACTCCCGCCACTGATAATGTTTTTAGGGAGAATAAAATGTGGGGATGATCTCTGTATATGTCCCACAAATTAAATTTTTTCTAAATTTACATTTAGAATCTTTGGGTTGTTTAAAGTTTCTCAAATGTCCAACTCCATTGACATCACAAGTTGTGTATATGTATATAGGTAACAATAATTATCAGTGTACACTCGTATGTATACAAAAAAAAAAAATTAAATAAATTGGAGTTCATCGCTTACCGCCAGGAAATCATATACCGTCGTAATATAACCGAGTCATGAAAACAAATTACACGATATAAATAAACAATTACTTAAAACATTCGAGTTATTTTGCAGAAAATTAAACGCCCATCGTGAAATCGTTCCTGCATTATATCACACTCTGCACAGTAGAAGAATTTGCATTCGTTTCTTATCACATGTGTAGACTAGTGTAACACACGTACACGTGTAATAATTTCATTATAAACATTTTATTCAGTCGAATTACTATAGTAATGAACATACATTAATTATAATGGCGATGGTTCAGTATATAATAATATGTTTATATTTAAAATACAGTACTTGAATTTAAGACCGCTATTAATTTTCAAAACGGAAAAGACGTGCGCACACATTGGAGTAGTCAGAAGAGAAACACATACCACACCTAATGAATATTACCTTACATAGGCTTTTTGTTAAAATCAGTAGTATCGAATAGAACCAGAATTAGTTTATTAGTAGGAACATCAGCAAGCGTACCTCTTCCATAGCCTTGGTCTACTCAGTCACAGAGTACTAGCTGCGCTCTCGTGTGAGAAGATAATTCTCTCATCCAGGTGATAGATATCCAACTCAAAAACGCCATGCACACAATAGCAGGTACAGTATTGAGTACAAACGCTCAATGGCTGCCTTACCTATCCAATATAGAACCCTCCCACCATATATCAGGAGACAAAACAGCGTGCTAAAAGAAAAGGAGAAAATCGATAAGTACCGGGAATTACCAATACACGTGGACGGAATAACAAACCCGAGGCTTAAATCTCGAAAAACTTTTCTTCAAAAAGCCCTAACCTTCACTGAGTCGAAGAAAACTACTCCAGACGCGTAGCAGGACGAATGGATGAGAGAGAGACCACGAGGCGTCCGTGTAGATAATGTGCGCACTACAGTCTTAGGCATGGATCTCCCTAGGGAAACTTGGGTCATGTACAAATGGAGATTCAAAAAAAACCCGAAATGCGATTGTAGCGCAGGGTGTGCAGTCGATGCAACACTTAATATTGAACTGTCAGATAAGAAGATACGATAGTGATCTGGAGGATTTCATCAAAGGGATCCTTGAAGCAGTGGCCAAGATGGATTCTCTGGATGATGAAATTTAATCAAGAGAACGTGATATTTATTGTGTTATTATGTTTAAACTTATGAGTGTTTATTTATGTCAATTATAATAATTAATCTAATATGTTATAACCAGTTACCTATTATTAAGGTTTACAATTTAATTTAATTTAATTTAATTTGGTGTCATCGTTCATTACGATGTCATATGAATAAAATAAATAAATAAGTAGTAGTATTGAATACAAAAAAAAAATCAAATTTTCCCTCCCTCCTACTAAAAAATATACTCTAAATGAGGGAAAGGATCTTCTTTAATTTACTGACTATACTTACGATAGAAAAAAATTCAATGTAATATTTTGCTCATAAATACTCAGTCGTAAGACCAATGCGTATTTTTCTATTCACTTTGAAATTTCTACCAAAATAATTTGATCAAAATAGAGTACACATATTACTGGTTGCTCTCAAACAAATATATAAACTTGTATTATTATTTTCCTACATACTTTTGCAATGGTAAAATACAAAAACTCCATATTTCCTGTTAATTTTATTATAATGGAATTTTTGATAATATTTTAATCGAATTTATAGAGCTCTACACGGTCAAAAATAGTCGAGAACCACTTTTCAAAAATGAACTCTACGCGCTTTCTATTCGTATGTAATATCATTACAAACACGTCTGATTTCACGAGCAAATGGGCGTATTTCCCTGGGCTTTCAACACACCTCTACGGGAATATAACGTAATAATAATATTATTTAAATAATTTAAGCATGCGTGTATGAACTCCTTAAAAAATAACCTTTTTAAAAATATTAGATATATAATAATAACTGTTACAATTTTAAGTCCGTAAACTCCCATAAAGATAACAATATTACCTATATTACAAAGGTTCATATTAATACAAAAACTCCCACAAAAACGTATTGAAGATAAGATTACCATAATAATCAGTCTATTGTATAATATAACTAATTATTAAAATAAAAATATTTGAATACGGCTTTTATGGTTTGTAACAAAATATGTATTATATATACATCAGAATATATCATATATATAGCTTGCTTAAGAGTGACGTGTTCATAAGGTTTAAACCACCTCCCCTCACCATTAATCTATGAAAAATCAAAATACCTTATACCTATAATTTACAGTGATGAAACCGTGTAGTCTCAGTTAAAAATAGTCAAAAGAGACTGATTTTTTTATTTTATTTTTTTATTCCAGCCGGAATATAAATAATAACGTTGCACAATGAGATCGAACCGTTGGGCCAGTGCTCATCACTCAAATCATATCTAAGAAACTATTTAAAAAATATTTATTTATAAATGAAATATTTTTCACTTGTGTTCATGAAATACAACGAAAATAGTTGTACATATTATAATAACTTAATTTATAAAGAGATCATTTTTATTTTATCAATACACATATAAAAACTACCGCTTTAAAATAAATGTATATTTAGTAGGTATTCGGTTAGGTATAAGTATTTCATTAAAAATATATATATATCAAATATTTTTGATACAGAATTTAATTATTTATTAATAAAATTTAAAAATGTTGTCAAATGTGCTTATAATTGATAAAAAAAAAAAAAAAAAAAAAAAAGTAAAAGAAAATAAATTATAATATACTTATATAAAAATATCAAAAATACAAAAAATTGCCAAATAAAATATTTCATACTTGAACTCTGTGATATATGAATCGAATTTTGTATTTGAAAAGCTATGTACTGAAGTACGATGAAAAAAAATGCAAATGCTACAAATTCCTAGCCCTAATTATAAATAACAATTACATTAAATTTTACATATAAATGCACATATTAGAGATAACGGCACATTTGAACATTTTTTTATATTATCTAGTTACATTTACTTAGATTGGTGAAATTTTTATCTAAGACAGTTGTTCAGATAACATATTATTATTTATCTAGATAAGATAAAAGATACGTAAATAATTATCTAGATAAGTCCCAACACTTCAGGTAATTACCTGATGATTATAATCAGCTGTGCTGTCTGCTGTCCGGACGTGTAAATCAGGATCATTGCAATACACAGGTACTTCAGAGGACGCTTACACTAGCATTCGCTTTCTGCGTCACTTATAATATTAGAGTAAATTTTCCTGTTAAAATGAAAAATTCGTTACGGTAAACATACCTAATTTTTTAAACAAATATCGTGGTTGCACGACAATCAAATATGATATTGATCCAAGACTATGTTCAAATTACTTTAAAAATATATATACTATTGGATATTTGTTTTTATTATTTTTTTAAATTCATAAAAATTTCCTATACAAAACCCCAAAAACATCGGGTGTATGGCCTCTCTTGATGGTTTCGAGGGCGTTCCTTTGAACGCTACGCATAAACATTATTGAATGAAAATAATAATAATAATAAAGGAGCTATCGGTACACCGTAATTATACGTACGTGGTCCGTCACTATATTATAATATACACCCGCCTTAAGGGACAATTTTTAACAGGCGTACATTATGTTGTATTATTATTTTCATGATCTTTTCCGCTTTTTTTTTTTTTTAACAATAATATTATAAAACGAAACGAAAGTAAGCCCGTACAAGAGGTATGTATAAACGAGTATATATAGCTGGATATTCTACTTTTGTTAAGTGGCAGTGTTCAACGGACTGATTCTCCATTTGTTCTGAGATTTGTATAACAATCGTATGTACAGGGTAAGTCTATATATTAAGTTACGTTAAATTTTTGGTACTTGCCTATAAATATTTGGAAAAAATTTAAAATATAAAAATGTTATAATAAATTATATAGAACAATCTGCAGGATTTGGTAGATTTAATATTTAAATTATCTATATTAGAGGGGAAAGGCAGCAACTATTGAAAATCGTACAAATACACAAATTACAGATATCTAATACCCATGTAGTATTATTTTGTGGAGAACGACGCGCTACAGATGAACACAACTTCTAATAATACAGTAGATATTTTGCATTGAAAATAATTTTACAATCATTAAGATTGATGAATTTGTACACATATTTTTACACATTACGATGTATGCTATTAAAAACTAAGGGGTCCCGTTTGTTATTGAAAAATCTATCAGCCAAACACTTCCTAAAAATAATTTTAAACCATACATTTTCCAAATAATAGTTTAATTTATTCCATAGTGTTTTTATATTTGTAAAATTTAAAATTATTTTACCGTGAAATTTATTATCTTCGTTAACCACTGACTACTAATCTCCTTATATAAAATTCGAATCGATATTACTTTTTTTTTAAACTTAAAAAAAACAAAATATTTTTCATTTCTTAAGCAAATAAAATCGCATAATTATGAGTGATAAACGATTAAGAGATCTAAAAAGTTAAATAAAAAATAAAACTATCAATATTGACTTAAAGTTTTTATCTTTTATTTTTATTTAGATACATTTTTGTTAATAATATTTTATCTTTATGTAGATACATTTTAAGTTATCTACCGATAACTTACTATCGATAACTATTTTAAGTTAACACCATTGCAGAGTATTTTTTCCAAATTTCATTGTTATGATTACTACCTCTAGGCTATAATTGTATTATTTTATTGACAAATACTATATTACTTTTTATTTAATAGAACTTGAATAATTTTAAAGAATAACGGATGTAAAAATATATAAATAAAACAAAAAAAAAGTCATACATATGTACATACAACTTGTGTATGTACATTTTTGCACCAATAATAAAATCTTAAAATTACACCCCAAAATTAATCCCATCGTTATTCCTAAAATTATGATCACTATTAATAAGGGTTTTCAATATTTCAATTAAGTTAAGTTAAAAAATTATCACTAATTATATTATCTATGTTAGTAGAAGGCACAATCCATCTATGGTTGAGTTAGGACAGAGATTCTATGTACATATATAATTATACTATAAGTATATAAGTGTTTATAAAGAAACCATCATAAATTATGTGAATAATATGGCGAAAAAATTATAAAAAGGTATCGAACAATATAAAAATGAAGTTAAATCTAAAGGGACCATTAAAATAATATCTAATCAATACAAACAGATAAAAACTTAAAGAATTTTAGTTTTTCTTTTGACATCGCCAAAGATCTAGTGATACATTTTCAAGCAAAATATGAATTTTCTGACATCGTTTATTCAGTTAATTATTAATAACTTACTGCTCTATTCATAAAAGTCCTTCTTTATAGCATTCACCTTACATCAATTAAAGACTATTTATTTATTTATTATTTAGGCTATTATGGTTTTTATCTCTGTTCATTTCTTCTTTACTTTATTTTTAGACCTAAATATGTTATTAATTTCTGAAGTTATCAGTCACATTCTACAATTTCCTTAGCCAACATCACCTGTTCAGCGAATTTAAGCACCATCGTTCCAGTTTCTGAGGTCTTCCATTATTCTGATCATGACCAGCACTCGATCACAGTTATCAGATGATTTTGTTCATTCTCGAAGCTTCAGAACTAATTAGGGTGTAGAGCTTATCGCCTTCCTCGCCGTTTTCTTCTGATGAAAACTTGTAGTGGAAATAGCCAGAAGAAGGCACTATTCCGATGCGATTAAAATACACATTAAGGTAGCCATATCCGGTTAAGAGTTATACTACGTAAAAAATTTTCCCCCGTGGTATCTATTTAAATATTTGTTTAAATATCTCAGACAGGTCCACACTTCCTTCTGGACTTTATCTCTTGCTACAAAGCACCTGATTCTCTATATCCATTCCCTAATTGTTTTATTTTTAGATGAGGATAGCGCTAGATGTTCATCATCTACCTTTTCGGGTGTTTTCGAATGGTTTTGAGCCTTAGGAGCCGGTCTTCTTCTCCGCTCAAACAGCTCATTGCCATGAGGTCAATTGAGGATACATCTCTTGGCCTACGGAGATGATATTTCTCTTTTAGGATATAATGTTAAGATGGTTAAACTACTTTATATAATAAATTTATGGAAGCTGCTGGTAAATTTAGCTTTATAATTAATAACTATAAAACTAAATACTTACCTAAAATTTAACCAAAAGGATACGGAGAAAACTTGAAGATAGAAAAATATATTTTTAAAATAGTATTACAATGATTTACTAAAAATAGAGTTGTCAAAAATAATACAAATGGAAAATAAATAAATCATGGTGCGAGATCTCTTTTAAGGCCCGGAACTATACCCAAAAATCTAAAAGCTTAGCATATATATGACTCTGATACGCCAATAATTATATATGGCTTCAAGACATGGATCTTGAGAAAATTCAAAGAACTGGGACTGGAAATCTTTAAGGGAAAATTACTAAGGCAAATATACGGCCCATATCACCTTCACAAGATAGAAGAATGAATAGAGAAGACGAAGTAATAAAATACTCCAAAATATGTTTTAACAAACAGATATTATAAATGAAATAATAAAGAGAAAATTGATGTGGGCTAGACATGATTGACGGAAATATATAACTATGGTGTGTGTAGAGGACCCAATATGATGAATATAGATGAGAAGAGAATGAATTTTTGAAATTTTTAAAGAGAGTTTATAGAAAAATATATAATTAAAATAAAGCTGTATATAAATCAATACCAAAAAAATTGTTTAACAATAGTCCAATACGATTGTATTATCGCATCTTTTTAATCCAGTAATAAGGATAATTGTGTTAAAGAGCAAATAAATGCTAAAAATAGCATTTTTAAGTTCAGAAAAATAAAATATATTATTAATGAGGTGTATTTAGTTTCAATGAAATAAATATTTTACCAGTATTTCCAATATTTCAATAAAATATATATTTTGTTAGGAGTTAGATAATACGCGAACATGTACTGACCGGTATAATTTATGTAGATAGAAAAAGTATTGTGAGCTGATGAAATCCATTATTTTATCATGTTATAACATTGTAAAATGCACAAAAACAGTATTAATTGTTACAAAATTATAAACATTGTATTAAAAGAAAACGTATGTATATTGGAATACTCTGAATCATAAATCATAATTAATTATTATTAATAACAAATTAACAACACTTTTTATCACATCATAAAAGTTCGTATGCAGTTTTACATGTTATGAGTATGTAGAATAAAATAATTTAAACAATATTTTACTAGTAAAATATAATATTATTGTATCTGTGATATTAACAATAAATAAATAGTACTTTTTTGTTCGGAGCATATAGTTTTATGTATTTGATGGCTGTGTTATACGTACGTTACTTTGTTATATAATTAGGACTAAAATGTGTTAACCAAATTTTCACAACTTCGTACATTTTATTAATATAGCATTTTTTTGCTCTCTGTATGTTGCTTAAAAATAATGGAATCGATATAATTCCATGATAAAAAGATACAGTACACAAAACTATCAAATGAGGAGCAAAAAAGTGGTTTTTAGAAAAAATGAAATTAGGATTTGGTAATCGGGAATACG
Source organism: Pemphigus obesinymphae (assembly GCA_025469235.1). Lineage (NCBI taxonomy): Eukaryota > Metazoa > Arthropoda > Insecta > Hemiptera > Aphididae > Pemphigus > Pemphigus obesinymphae. The sequence continues at coordinate 23,472 of JAIPRL010003795.1, read as the reverse complement.
TGAGATGCCAAAGCAATAAAACCGGGACTTGAACGAGTTCATTGAACGGAAGCATGGAAAGATAGAGATAGATACTTAAAAATTAATTTATCTAACGAAATATTCTTGAAGGCCGTAAACTAAAAAAAATTATATATTTATATATATAATTGTTAAAAATTGGGCTTAATGCGGATCCATAGAGGACATAATACAATTTCTAAACAGTTTAAATATTTAGCAAACATATAAATTTACTATAAAAAATAATATATTTTTGAGTTTTTCAATTGGTAAAATCCAATAAAAAAATAACATACCCTTACAAAATATTTAAACACAAAAGAATATAAAAATTAGTGGGTATCATTAGCTTTTCAAAAGTTCACTTTAGAATTTCTCTCAAAAAAGGCATTTAATATTATAAATCTACCAAATCACTTTCGTATAATACATATTTCTCTATTTATATACATATATAGATGTATATTCTTATCATATAGGTACTATAAAAAAAATTGTATGTCATATTTTGATCACCCTGTATATATTATGTTTATGTGCATTATACATATTATACTCATATCTTTGTAACAATACTATATAATTACTAGTCGAAACGATTGAAAAAAAACGAACTAAACGTCAAATACCACCTGAATTACATACCATTCCATTTGACATGCACTTTTTTTGTGTGCCGAAGAAATAATAATACGGACGATATTATTATACGTACCATAAAATATCCGATAATGTACATTATTTCAACCCCTTCGTCCCTTTGAAGTGTACTAACGATTTTTTAATTCAATCATATAAATAATTTTTGTATGTTTCACCAAAATAAATAAAATAAAAGTAAAATAGTTTAAAATATAGATAATGGTAAAAAAAATCTTACTGTCCGTGAAACAATTTTAATTTTAATCTTTAAAGTGATTTAATATAGTATATAATAATAGCAGCTGTTAATATTGCACTGTATTTAACTTTAACAAAATAATAACTATATTTTAATTAATTTTAATTCCAATAATAGGTTACAAGTTTATGCTTGAAAAACAGACTTATAAAGTATTCAAATAATTCACAATAAAAATACTCTTTTTGTATTGGAATATTATTTTTAATATTTTTCAGACAAAATATTCGAATACGTATTCTGAATACATTTACTGGTCTGTCTATTCGCCTAAAAATTTAAATTTTACAAAATAATCAATAATTTATTATAATGATTTATTTTTTATATTAATCTATTGAAAAATTAAAAATATTTTAGGATATAAAATGAGCAAATTCCTATACATTTGAATTTTGGGTTTATATAGATAAGATCAGACTATAAAAATATATTATCAGAGTAGGTACTAATAAATATTGACTATAAACAATAATATTATATAAATAGTAAAATGCATTATTGCAGTATTCTATTAATTTATTATTATTAAGTAAATCAGCATAAAGTGAATCATCGTGCACGCTGCACATCAGTAAATATTTTAATTATATTAAATATTTATTATATCTAATAAATAATGTGATATTATATAATTAAATATAGATAATTTATATACGAATAATCGTATATAAACTAATAATATAGTGACATAGATACATATAGTCTGACGTCTAGTTCCAAATAATTATTTAAATTTTTTAGAAAATAAAACTAATTAATTATATCTAATGAACAATATGTACCACTAGTTATACATTTTATATAATATAATCAATGATAATAATTCATATAATTTATAATATTTGCAGTGGTTAGCAACTAGCAGACCGCGGACATATTTTTACAGACCCTTGTGGTCACATGAATAAATTTTTAGATATATTAACTTTTAAATCTTTATAATTTTTGTGCCAGCGGTAACCGGTTCCACCTCGCAAACTCCACATTGGCATACATCTTTTGTTAATGTTTTTTACGAGATTATTCCGTTTTTGAGGATTGTGTCCTCACAGACTTTAAACGGTAGACTTGGTCTCACTTTTGGAAGTAAGTTACCGTTTTTTTTTTTTAGTTATTCACCGAAAATGCTAGTAAAAAATTATAGAATGACCTTTTTTTCCTTATTTACCGTTTTAAACCGTTTTACGAAATTTCGGCATAAAATTATTGCGATGTTTTGGACCGCGGAAAGTTTTTTGAATTTCGAAACAGATTCCATGAAAACTAGTTTGGTAACCTCTGATATATATTATACATTAATATTTAAAAAAAAAAATTATTATTACCACAAAAAAAGTATAGGTACATGATATTTATATAGATAGTCATTTTATATACTAATGTAAACAATTTAAAGTCATAGATAAATAATTTGATAAAGAACGATTAATAAATTAAAAATAACTAGAATAATTTCTAAATTAGATGCTTGAATAAATATTCGGAATATATTTTTGGAATTTATTAGAATAAGTATTCCGAGTACAAAATAAAAGTAATTTCACAAGTCCGTCAAAAAGTAGGTATAACATTGTTTTGATTTTATATACGTCATATCAAAAACAATTTTTAACATCTAACTTTTTTTTTTGTATGCTTTATAATTTACATGACGCATTGAGCCACTCAGCCAACCTGACTGTAAACGTCTAACTTAATTTCTATATTTTATCGCCTGAGATTAACCGAAACAAATATCGGTACGTAAATACTCTTTTGATTTTTGTTATACAAAAGCTATAAACCTTTTTTATTTTATAAGAAATTCCGGTAGTAAGCAAGTCCTGCTGAAGCCTAGAGCTTCTCCCGATTATAGCCTTTAAATATATTTATTCTGTCGTGCCTAACCTAACCTAACCCCCGTCGAATGTCCCATATCTGTCTACGCCAGTCATATATGTTAGATTTACGGCGGCTATCCATAGACAATACACATAATAGCCGTATCACCACAAGATAATAGATAATATAGAACGATAATGATAATATCTAATCGGTTATCGTAGTTTCACTATAAACGATTATTCTCTGCAGGGGCGGGGATAATCCCTAATCGAAATCAATTTTACACTCCTGAAATAATGATGAAAAAACTCCAAAGAAGGATGGCGATCGGCACTACGTCGTCCCCTCAAATCCACCACTTCTTATACGATCATTTTGTCACGTCGAATTGTTCAAGACGGGTCCGAATTATCTGGCTGGTTTGGGGCCATCGGTTCCGATCGAAATGAGAATAATAGTAAAATAATGAACGGTTTTTACGTTGACCGGCGGCTGTGACGGCCACGGGCAACAGGTTTCGTGACAGGCCGGCGTGCAATATTATGTTATATCACTAAAATTATCGCGACGAGTAAAAAAAAAACGTATTTCCGCCGTCAGGTCATTTGTACGCTCGTTTTATTTCCATAAATAATGCACTTCGTTATATCATAATACACCGCAGTGTATATACGTGGTAAATGCTAATCATATAAACTGATTTATCGTCCGGTAATGTACGTGATGTGTCCAATGACTATAATTTCAATATTTATTCAATGTCCGGACGAAACGTTCGTATTATTTATATGTACAAAACGTAGAAGGCACAGAATACATGTTGCTGTCTGTGCATTCGAACACGATTGTCCGCCGACCAACAGATCGATTGTTGTACCTATAAGTAATATTACGTAATGAATCTCATCGTGAGTTTACGATAACTTATTCTTATTGCAAAACATATTGTTGACGATATTATGTACGTTGTCAGTATGATATTATGTTATAGAACTTTTGGTGAAAACTCGCGGGACTTGACGTAAGTATGTATAACGGCTGAGGTAACTGGCGCAGACGCGTACCTAATGGTTTCCTACGGTGAACAATGATCATCATTTCAAAGTGCTATAGCAGTTTTCCAAAAATTCATGTGAAAATTTTAAAAATACAAAAAATATAATTTATTACTACGTTGCGATCGTAGGAAATTATAGCATTCAAAAATACCTCCTAAATTTTGTTTTTTTTTTCACAAAAATTGCCCAAAAAAACTGGTTTTTGTGTCTAAAAATGCAGTTTTTAGTGTACCATTGAATACTCGTAAGTGAATAGTTCTGTTTAATAAAAATTCAGTTCACCGAATAAATGTATTTACTTTATAGACAGAACTAAATAATACCAAGAATTTTGTTAATAACGCAAAAGTTCTAACCAATAAAATTACTATATGCGCGGAAAAATTAAAAGTTCCATAAATACAGTTGATGCTTTACCAATTAAAAGGTTCTACCTGGAAGTGTATAATTATACTTTCATAAGTATGAAAAAGTTTCATCGATAGAAGTTCTTCGTAATCAATTTTATTCAATTGCATACCTATCGTCGTCATCATATACCAATATTTTATTTCAGTAATATATAACACTAACTGCGGTAATGTTATTTAATATTTTATAAATATTGTACATTTTAAAAAATATTTCATTATAGAAGGTAATTTTATTTTGAATTATATTTAATTTATTTTGAGAATTTTTACAAATACCGATCTTTGGTAGTATTGAAAATCGTTATTGAAATATAACGATTAATCACATCGTTATTTTTGATATCACGGTCGTAATTAACAATGCCTTTTGAAACCAGAGATTATTTTAAATAACTATTGTTATACGTACATTGGTCATTTTTTAAAATTTTATCTATCGCTTTAAATAAAATAATGATAATAAATAGTTAATAATTATTATAATTATTTAATATTTAAATTTTATATTTTATTATAATATATTATTAAAACTAAATTAATTATTAGTTTTGCAATATTTTTACGTCCATGAAAATATCAGAAAACAACTATTATATATTATCTATTACTTTTAAAAATTTAAATACTTGCTAAAGTTTCTTATTTATTAGTTGTAGTTATTTAATACTAAAAATTTCAATTTGTTTCAAATAAAACCACAAAAAGAAAACGAATGATCAATTTTTAAATAGATTCGAAAAAAACATTTTCATGGGCGAAAAATTTAAACATCTATAGTTTTACCAACTTGATAACAATATAATTACCCAATAAATAAGCATCATAATTATTTTACTTTTGAAATAACGATCAATTAGTTTTACATAGGTAGAAGTGTTTATTATATTTTCATTTTTACATGTTTACAATTTTTGGGTAAAAATAGTTAATTAAATAGTTTCAAGTAGATAGCTTACTGATAGAAAATGTATTCTTAAGCGTAAAAAAAAATATTATAATTTGGAAAATAACAAATAAACTTATATAGGTACCCATTTATATATATATATTTAAATTATTTTTTTTTAAGTACAAAATATACACCCCGTTCTGATCAACTTTTATTATTCAATTTAAGAAATACTACATATTTTTTTTCATAAACGTAAACCTAAAATAAAAATAGACTAATAATTGCCATTCGGTATAAAAAAACAATAGTAGGTACATTAATTTTGAACCAGTGGCCTTATTCTGTAAATATAAAATTCATTTTTTTAAACTTAAAAATAGAAATAAAAATATCAACTTGACAACTCTATTTCCTAAAAAATATCTGCATAATAATAAAATATTCAATAAGAATTTTAAGTAACAGCTTTGTATATTAAACTTATACTTAATATTTAAAAAATTAAAATGTGGTAAATATTTTTAACATAAAATAAAAAAAAACTTTTTCAAACTGATTGCGTGTTAAATTAACATTTAATTCACCATTTTAACCTTATACTTAATCAATAATGAGTTGAATTTATTTTCAGTAAATTTAATTTGTAAAAAGTGTATAAATACGATAAAATAAGGAACTAATATTGTAATTTTATGTAAATTAAATCACATTATATAGTGTATTTCGATTTTAAAACGGCTAGTTTATTAATTTTATAACATCTCATATTATACTTAGATATAATTAAGTTTGTATTATAATGCAGTATTTTACCACACTATGGACAAAAAGTTACTTCAAAGTGTATATTATAATAATGGCCCTTATTCTGTTCATATAACTTTTTCAGATTTTCTTTTACCCTCTTGTATTCAATCACTATTCCGTCCTCTTTGTAAAATAGTTTTAATAAATTTATAATTATTATAATTATTTTTTTTATTATTCTTCTATGAGAATTATCATATTTTTATATTTTATATAGACATTTTTAAGAGGAATTCCAAATATATAATTAATCTTTCAGAGTATAATTATCCGTTAATTTTAATCGTTCATGAAATGAAATCATAATTAACGTATACGATAAACTTGAGCGTCTAGAAATGTATCTGAAAACAATAATTAATCTTCTTATTCCGTATTTAAAGAATTTTTTTCATGTAATATGTATATTATTTTATACTCAAAAGTGAAGAATAATCGTTTTGACCTGATATTACAATTGAGGAACAAACATGATTTATCTCGTATATACGTCTATGTTATCCAGGATCATGCTGCAGAAACATTTTAATCGTCCTTTAAAATACAATATTAATTAAGTACTAGTTGAAAAAAAATAAGACGGAATTCAATGTCCGCGAGCCATATAAACACTGGAAACGAACTATTAAAAATAGTATATACTATTAAAATAGTTATACTGCGTATTGCAGGTAAAATATTTTTGGGGTAAATTATGATTTCAAGGACAAAATATCATATTTATTAAATTATTTTACATACCGGTTTTTCTTTTAATTTTAGTCATTTTTTGTAAAATAAAATGATAAAAATCTAAAAACAATGATTATTCTATTAAAAAATACCCTTACACATTATTCTTTAAAACTATATTCACCATCATGTATTTTAGACTACGAAGATGGCAATATTGTTAAAAGCTATATATTTAATAAATGAGTTGAAAAAATGGTCGAGTTAGTATATGTTGTTATACACTAGTCAAACTTGCTCGAAACTAGTATGAGATGTAAGGATGACACTTATCGGTAAGATTTATCGCTCCTGAAATCCTTGAAAATATAATTCCACAATAGGTAGTTAAATATAGTTTAGTTAATATTAGTTAAATATATAGTTAATAAAAAAAAATATTCATCTAGTCAAATAGAAATATTTATTGAGAAATGACATGAACATGAGATTATAATTTTGAACCATTTAGATTGGGACTTAGAGTTACATTAAGTTAGCACCTCATTACAGAATTTCGAAAATGTATATGTATCATGTAATATTACACATACAGCTCAGCTTATGATCCATGTGCAGTACTTTCACAAAATCAGTGAAAAATTATATGAGGAGTTATTGAAACTTTTACCATAGTCGGGGACCACCAAAGGTAATGATTCCACAATAATGTGAGATAGTCAAGCAAAAGAATTGTTCTTTAAAGATTTATTAATCTCTTGAATGGAATATTAATTTCTTCTTCAGAGTATACATTCGTCTACTAAAGACCATTCAAAATTTCTCAGTTATAACAAAATCGTAGCAACCATTGTAGTTTTGGTAGATATTTTTCATAAATATAATTCTTTGAACTTGAAACTTCAAGGCAACCGGAAACTTATTTGTCACTTGGTGCTAGAGGTCAATCATCTTTGTAAAAAACTGGATTTTTTTGGAAGCTGTTGGCAATAAACGTTTACATTTTCACAACTTGAAAAAGATTTGTAATGAAATAAACTGGGTTGACATCACAAATTTCTTAAATTTTATAGAAAGTCTTAAAACTGAATTTGAAAGACTATTTACTAATTTAAAAAAATTCAAAACGTTGTAAAACTATTGAATAGTAGTTTTACTTTGCAGCCTGATGGTGAATGGGTGAATGAAGAAACAATTATTTTTAAATGCGACAAAGCATCCCTGCAAATGGAAATCATTCAATTCTAAGAAGATATTGTTCTAAAAATCTGTACAATAAAAAGTATTTTAAAACTAAGAGTGACACTGCGTACCATGAATTTTGGTTAAAAAAAATATGTAACAGAAAATAAATACTCGATAAATGATTGGTTGTAAAGATATGTAAGATGTTGAGCTCCACATACGTATAATATGAGTGTGATTTTCAAAAATATGAAGAACAAATACAGATCCCAGCTAACCAACGAATACTTTTTTGATTTTCTATAATTTTCATAAGTTTAATATTTCAGTATATTTTTATTTATTAAATTTAATTATTATTACTATTAATTTATCAGTATTTTTTTTATTTTTAGTATTTTTTTATTAGTTCAAATTTTGTTTTAAATTTTATTGTGTGCCAAAAATTACCAAATTCCTAATGGGCTCTCATAAATATCATTTATTGACCTTTGTTTTATATACTTAATATTTAATAAATATTGAATATTTGAAATATGATAAATAACTTGTATACTGTAATATAGATAGACTTCTTAAATAGTATTTCAAATACAGTATTCATAATACTTTTTAAATATATATTTTTTTTAATTATTTAATTTAATTACTTTTTAAAAGTATTTTATTCTTTCTAAAAAAAAAAGAAATACTTTTAAGGTTCCAACTAAATATTTAAAAAATTATTTAGTATGTTTTCGTTAAGACTCCAATCTAAATTGATCTCTCAAAATCTAAAAAAATAAAACCCCTCAAAAACACATTGTGTACTGTTTGAGTTAAATGTAATAATAATAATTACTATAGTACTTTTTTTAATTACTTAATATTTCGGTTATTGAAACTTAGTATATTATATAGATAAGGAAAAGTATTTTTAAAATATTAGAAATATTTTTTGTGAAGTATTCCAAATACTTGAATAGTGGTTTGTAGAAAATGATTAGTAGAAATCAGTCGGTTAAATATCTAGAAATATTTCGATTGAAAACCAAAAACAGTTAAATTTAGTCGCATTTTGATGTAATATGTTGAATATTTTAAATTTACATACACCAAACTTATACCACTTGATTCGTTTAAGTGAGATCTATCAAAAAACAATACTACTCAATTTGTGATCCGAACAACCTTTAAGAAGGGATAGATAAAACTCTAAATGTATTAATTTGGTACGCCCAAAGAACCACTAAAACAAATATAATTTGAAGTTTGACTTGTGCTTTTAAATTGTTTTCAATATATATTTAGATAAGATATGGTACATTATGATTTTAAATGCACAATTTCCATTTCTTTTTTGCTTTTTATTTCTAATACTATATTTTGATTCCTCGATAAAGTAAAAAATATATCATTCGGAATCTGACACCTACACCGTCAAGTGCATATATAAGGAGAGCATGAAGGCCATGCCCCTCAAATCCACCCCCTCAAAGAAAAAATTTTAATATACATATAGGTACCTATAAATCGTATATAAGGACCTTTAAACTCTATCAAATTTCGATTACAATATAAATTCTATGAGTTCAATGTAAATTTTCATAAAATATGACGAAGAAATACTCCCAATGATTCACAAAATGTTTAGTATCTTAAAAATTCTCCCATTACCCAATTCAAATGCTAAAAGGACATTGTCTATATTACGGAGACATAAAATATGGCTCAGATCAACAATATCGGAATCAAGATTAACTGAACTTGCTCATTTTAAATATTCATTTGTTTTCGTAAGTATTTAGATGTAAACATTTATACAGTAATTGATTGATTTGCAAAAACTAAAAGAAAATTAGAGTATAATCTATAGTTGTTAATATAATTTTTATTTCAGTATCTTTCTTTTTATTAATATTCAATAATAATATATGATACAAATTACAGCTCTATTTTCTATTTATTTTTTTCCTAGTTGTGTGCTGTCCGAGTTTTAATCGAAAAAACATTGTTAATTTTTAGATATTACTAATTAGTAAATGCTATTCAGTTTGAATATATATACATTTTAGGACTAAGGACACCAGCCTTTTAGTATATATTAACATTTAATGTGAGTTAAAAATGTATAAATGCTCCCCCACTCTCCAAATTTATATTCTGGAAATCTAAATTCATGCCTGCACACCACCATTTGTATATGTTCCTTCCACCAGTATCCTATACAACGAGTGAATTGCTTTTATCCATTATACTGACTTTTTTTTTTTTTTAATTGGTTTTTTTTCAAAAGTAATTTTTTTTTGTTTTAATAACATTAAAATTTTTTATTCAGAACTATTCTCAAAATAGATTTATTTATTAAATTTAATGGTTAATCATTAGTTCAAAATTCAATACATTCACCGAGATCATCCTCTCCGGTAATTAAAATGCATCTATTCTTATTTTATATTATTATTATATCCTTATACTTACATAAGCGAAATACTTCTACCCCTGCTAACCAGACTTTATACTTATTTATTTTTATAATATTATATTAAATTTCGCTCAAAATATTCTTATATATTAATATAATATAATATATAATTATATATATAATAATATATAATAATTTATTTTTAAATTCAAATTAAAAAAACTGTAAACACTATTCTGTACGAAGACCAAATGAACAATGAACTAACTATTCCATCATTTGTATCTGTATAATTTTTTCTAATCTTTAATTATATAATATAAAAAATATGATAATCCTTGTTGGACCATATTAAATAAAAAAACACTTTTGAAAAATTAAATACTAATTATAAGTGGTTGAAGGTAAAAGCAGTACAGACTGTTGAATTTTCAAAAAACGTCTATAACAAAAAAAAAATTTCGTATTGTTTCGAATTAATTTTGAAATAATCGGTCTTGGAAATGGAGTTGAACACGGATTGCAGAAAAACAAAACAATAAATTCTATATAAATGAAAAACGTGTGATATATAAAGGAAAATAAAATTCGTCGGGTAAAATGTCGTATTAATTTTAAAAAAAAAGTTTTTATGTTGAACTGCGTAATATTATTATACAGTTCTGCAGAGTATTGGAGTTTTACGTAAAAATGAATTTCTGTCGACATTTTGTACGGAAAATAATTGTTTGCGAAGTAGTTTACGAAATTGTATTCGCGGACGGTTGGTACGATATTTTTATTTTTATTTTATTTTTTTTGTTTTGGCCGGACCGCGTTATTATCCCGTCAAACTTTTTCAATTCCTTAAAAAGCATTTCTCGTCGTTCGTTATAGTATAATATTTTATAAGCGTGTGTAGCCTGGTAGGTAATGTTTACCGATTTTACCGGCGCTTTCCGAGACGAACAATGCCGTATTGTTTCCTGTAAGTACCTACGCCATAACGATAATTTCGCCAACTCTGCGAAAAACAATTGACGTTTGAATCTCGAATTTTGGCACGTTTTGAAATAGTTATTATTGCGGGGATGAAACTTTTCCGGGCCCCCGGGCCGCCGTTTATTCCGCGAATAACCTATCCACAATACAATCGTCAAATGTTATTAATTATCAGCACCTTGATTAATGTTATGCATAGTCGTATGACGTATTCCATAGACTACAGTCTCAATGTATAACAATGGGCACCGTGGCACCAAGGTTAGACAATGTTCTCTACAGTTTTATTGAAATCATTAGGCTTATTTAACTAAGTTAGTCTCCGATAATGTGCATTTGGATTTATTCTCGAGTCGACAGGCACCGTCTGTAATCAATCCTATCTCCAACTTATTTTGCATAAAAAGTATACTATATTATATATTATAGTGATAGGGATTATCATCCCTCGTAAATACATAGATGTCATCAAAATAAAACACTAGAAATTTTGTAACACGACATTTTATTGAACCCATGTTAAAAAAACAAAATAATAAAACACGCAAAAAAATATTAATCAGTAATTAGTAAATAAGATGATTCATAAGACGTATAGGCGAGACCGGAGCAAATTGGCGTGTGGTGCCACTCACGTTGACTTGTGTCACTCAAATGATTTATAAATTATAAATTTGTATAACAATTTAAAGGGACGTAGTACCTAAATCAGTTGTCTTTGTCTGACAAACGCCCAACATAGTATAATCGGGTTTTGTATTTCCAATTTCGTGAACGATTGGTTGATTTTAGGATATGATTAGCTATTGTCATAATTGATAAAGATAACATAATCTATGATGTATGAGAATTATATTTTTAATAAATTTAATTTTAAGCAAAATATTCATAATTTAATTAGCACACTATTCATATACTTGTAAAAAATTATAATTATATTTATCGAAAAAATAATTCCTATATATCATAAATTATTTTCCTTTTATTACTTATGATAATAGATCATCATATCCTAAAACCATTCAATTGTTCACAAAATTGAAAATTCGAAACTGGATTTTACTATGTTGTGCGTGTGTCAGACAATGGCAATTGAGTCAGGTATTATATGTATCCTTGAGAAGATATCGAAATATTGGTATACATTATCTATATTGATAATCACAAGTATCTGATAACTATCACGCTTGTGTTATCACTTGTTTGTTTACCGTGTACTAAAATTAAAATTGTACAGAAGTAGTCAGTAAGATTACTCTACAAAATATAAAGGACGTAAATCTTTTTATGGTTATAAATATAGTTATTGGTAGTATTGGCAATACTATTATACCAAGTATGTATACTTATTTTATTTGGTTTATTTAAAAAGAATATTGATTAAAAGGAAATTATCTTTCGTTTAAAATTGCGTAATGTTGTGTAAAATATCCGAAAACAATTTCCCATCTATTGACCCCCTCTCCAGTTTCCGCCAGTGGTTATTATACAGTATATACTACAAATAATTATTCTCAAGGATATCATACTTTCTTTTGTTTTGAAATTCTTTAGTAAATTTGCTTAATATTTTCAAAATCATTTTATTTATTATAATAAATTTGACGGTTTAAACGAAAATTGCATTTCGTGGGTGGTGGTGATCAAAGACGGTGTTTTCCAATTATTTCCCAAACATTTATTTCACCAAGATATTCAAATTATTTTATCAAATATCAACAATATGTAGGTTTTTGGTATTCCTGTTAAATTCTATTCCCACAAATTAGGGGAAATTTCAAAAGTATAAACCATAAATTTTTGTGATGTCAATAAGGAATGCACTTAATTTATTTTAATATTACATACTTCAATATCTCTTGTCTCTATATCTATATCTATATATTGGTTGAAAAATCAATATAAGAATTTTAATAAATTCTTAAAATTATATTATATTATAAGTGATTGTACTAGTTATTTTAATAAATATAATTAAATAACAGGTTAGAATTCTGTATGTATATAAAACGTCTTTTCGACATTACAAATTTACGTAAAATTAATTGACTTTGTTGATATTTTTTTCAACAGTTTCTCAAAATCTTCTCGACAAAATTTTAACCTATCGCGTTCTTCTACTCAAACCCACGTTCAAATTTCAAGATAAAAACGCCTCAGGTAAAAAGTCATGTTCATAGTAACTCTACTTATAAATACAATATTGAAAAATAAAATTTTTTCACACATATCTTTTAATATTGTTTTTTATTTTTATAAAATACAAATATAATTTAGATATTAGTTTTATATTATTTATAAATAATAATTTACAACACAAGTAATTAAATGAGTATTTAAATTGGTTTATTAAATTATTAACTAATATAAAAATCAATCAAATTATTAAATTAAAAAATTGTTTAAATATTTTACCCTATATTTATATCTTCATTTTAAAACAATTTTTAAAACTACGACTTAATCAAAAATCAATAATTTTTTTACTTTGAAAAAGTTATAATAAATGTTTTAAAACGTATTTTTCTATAGTCGATATATTGGGGTCATTTTTTATTTAACTCAATCTATTTGACGGCATATACTTGTCTATATAATGGACTACAAGTATAGGTACACACCATTCAAATTGTGCATCAGAGTTAAGTGCATTGTTTAGTTGTTTACCAATATTATATATGTAAATTTGTATAACTTCATATAACTACAGTGTACAATCAAACTAGATGTTCAATGAGTGTAAAACAGCATGCTAACACTATATTAATGCACTAAAATATAGTCAAAAGTGGAACTGACAATATTCATCGGCCTATATTAAATATATATGAAATTTTCATATTATGATGTACATATCGTCGTAGTAAGCCCAAAACCAGATGGCAGCCCCTAAAATTATGTGTAGTACGGAAATTGAAGTGTGTTATTCAAATTCACATCAGAGGCGTATGCAGGATTTTTCAATGGAGGGTGATGCTTGAAAAAAAAATAAGTAATCAGTAAATAAAAAATTAGGCATGAAAGAACAAAAAAGGTACTTTTTTAGTGTTATAATAGAATACTGTTAAAAATATATATTATAATGTAGGTATATATAATATATATATATATATGTATAGTGTTGTATTTACGGAGAGGAGGTCAAGGGGTACTGAAAAAGAACCAACAAATATTAATTTTGAAAAATTAAATACCAAAACTTCATTTTTATAGATAGAACTTTTTTTTAAACAATAATAATTGGAAATAGAGTTTGATGACTTGAAACACTAATAATAATACCCTAAAATGAATATAATAACAATCCATTTTAGATTCTGAGCGGTGCAAAATATTTTCTCGTTTAATTATGATATTAATTGGTCTTAATTTTTCTTTAAGCAATTCATCGACCAGAAAACTTGATGTCATGATCTAATTTTTTAATGCATTTCCATTTTTTAGTATAGAATTTTATCAGCATGGTACTTTGAAGCGGTAATTTGTTGATTTTTTTAAAAACGCATCAGAAAAAACCATCCAAAAATATTGAAAAATATGGGTTAAAATAATGATTATTTCGTCATAAATCCGAAAATATTGGTTTTCAAAATTTTTAAATTATCATAGATTACGTGATACAGATTTTTTCTGTATTTTTTAATACATTTATAACATTATTATGTTTTAAACTTTAAAACATAATAATGTTTTAATATTTAAACGTATATTTCAGCCTACACTTAATGTATTTACGCTTTAAAATTATTTTATAAATGAGATTGGAATTTTGTAGTAATCAAAATTCAATGAACTGTGTTATTATTAATACTAGGCTGTAGTTCTTAGGTACTTTTCTCATTTATTACCAAACTAAGGAATAATCAGTTTTAAAATTTAAAGAAAATGTATCAATTAAAACTTAAAAGTATACCAAATCAATGTATTAATATTATATTTCACAACTTCATGACCTATCCTGTAGTTTATTTTCATGTAGTATTTTTGTCAAAAACTGTTAACTTGTTTGTCATGTATACTTATTCCTAATTTAAACTTAAAATATTTTTGATTTTAAAATAAATATCTTAAAATAATCCAAAAATAAAACCATTGTTTACTGTACAGTTTTTTTATATCACGATTACATAATTATGAAAAATGTATGAATATAAAAAAAATTAAAAAATTAAATTATTTTATCACTCGTTTTTATTGATGCTTAATGATAACATTTTTTTCATGTGATGCAAAATATTCTGATAATATCAAAATTAAATACATTTAAGGCTGAATCTTACTTGAAAAGTTAAAAAGTCAAATTAAATATTTTTAATAAGTATTATTTATTTTTACCAAAATAGTGCACGGACCCTCCAACCCCCCCTTCACGTTACTAACAGTCCTTTGTCTGTAAACTAAGCGATTTTGCCCCTAAAGATAATAAAATATATAAATTATTCATGAAAATATCATTATATTAATGATTGGTTTTCAATATATTTAACCCCCTAGCCAGAAAAAAAGTTGAAAATACTGTATATATATAATATATAACATTAATAATATGATATATAAAAAAAATTGAATTATACTGGCAATGGGAGGGGCTTCAGCCCCTTAGCCCCCCCTCTGCGTACGCCAATTATTCACATAGTTATCCTTTTAGTATCTATAATATTAATACTTCACATCATTTTATAATTTATTATAACTTTTTTTTTTGTCAAGTACAAATATTATTTAATCCGATTTTATGATACGTATATAAGAAAAACCGAACGAAAATGAAAATTATTTCAAGTATAATAATTGTAGCCCAAAGTTTTAATAGTTATATAAAAAAAAAAAAAAACTAAAAAAAACAAAAGTTTTTGCAAATGTCAGAACCCAGTGAGACACCCTGTATATGTTATAGATTACAAAAATTATAATAAAATATAATGCCTACTTTTTCAAGGAGTAAGTCACTAACCCTCCCCCTTTTTTATTTCTACCAAATAATATTTCGGGACTAAGTGTGTATTACGAAAATTTGGAAATTTTAGGGGCTGCCAGATGGTCAAACAAACTTCAATGTTTAGTAAAGTTAAGTCAAGTACTTTAGATTGGATAATATCATTAAAGATAATATAAATGATTACAATCTAAGTATATCATACACACAACTATGTATTAATATTTAATATATGGTAATTAATTGATATTTTATTTCCAACATACAAATCGATTTAAGGATCTAAAATTTTGAAATAAGATATTCAAATTCGTCCTAAAGCCTACTTTAAATCAACTTTCAGTTTATAGTTCTTTATTTTCGATATTTTTTCATCGAAATTAAATACAATTAAATTAATATTCCCACGTGTGATAGACATTGATGAAACAAATAACTAGGTAGGTACTAACTACCCCCTATGCCTTTAAAACTGGTCTATATATATATATTATAGGAGTATTCTAATTTAACTTACGTCCATGATAACGAGTAAGAAAAACTTAGAGTGGAGTTAGTGAAATTCAACTTGCACGTGTACAACTTCATATTACTCGTATTATTATTATTATTAAATAACTTTAAAAGTACTTCAGCCACAGCTCGCCTTAATGACA
This sequence comes from Pemphigus obesinymphae, assembly GCA_025469235.1. Taxonomy (NCBI): domain Eukaryota; kingdom Metazoa; phylum Arthropoda; class Insecta; order Hemiptera; family Aphididae; genus Pemphigus; species Pemphigus obesinymphae. Next base: position 6,737 of record JAIPRL010003795.1, on the reverse strand, counting down.
TGTTAAGATGAGTGTCGTCACTCGACAGTTTTCCTTAACTTGTATAAATACCATAATTCTCATATACAATTCTATTTACAATCATAAGTCTCAACTAATTTGTTCTATCGATTACTTACACTCTGAAATATAACACCATAATTTATATAGTTTAGAAACCTTTTTTTGGTAGTCATGCCTTCCTCCTCCCTGCCGAATACGTCTCTAGATTCACCACATGCTACAATAATCGTATGATTGAGTCGGTTTATATTCAATAGCAATATATATATATATATATATATATATACATATATATATATAAGTAGCAATCCGTGTAGACTAGTTCAGGATATCAACAAATTGCATACGTATTCTATTTTTAAAACAAATAAACTAGGTAGGTACTAAACATTAGGTTAAATTAAATGTACTCAATTATTAGTAATAACTAAGTATATTACGTATGTCCAACGAAAGCAAATAATAGTGCATTTTATTGAACTATTTTTCTAAATGTCAATAAAATATTTTTTTTAATTTAAGATATAATTAGAGTAGAATATAAAGTTAAAATATAAATAAACAAGAGCTTAGAGTGCTTATTGTCAAGAAAAATTCAGATCGAAAAATAAAAAAACAAATAAATAACTCTTCGAAAAGTCGTTTGCTACCAGGACAAAAGGTTAAATTGAAAAGAATTTAAAATTATTTTACTATATTTTAAAAATAGTTTAAAAATATTCCCGTGTTAGTACCACTTTATATTGTTGTATAATTGCGATATTTGTTGAAAAACCATATTATAAATTACCTTCGTACTTCAAGTGTTATGGGTTTCTGCAGAATGGTCGTAAATCATTAATATTGGCACCAAATAAAAAAAGAGAACTATTTTTTTTTAGAGAACTATTAGCAGATGTTCTTTTTAGTAAATATTTTACATCTGTAATGGTTGGTCCTTAAAAGAATCAAAATTTTGCATTTTTCAGTTTCTTATGAAAAATATAATATTAAGATAAAAAAAAATGGCTCTGTAAAAATGTATTAATAATGTTAAATTTTTACTAATACAAAAACTATCATTAGATTATTCTAGCCAATATTATACTTAAAGTACAAACTATGTTTTTCGGACTATTTTTTGGAAAGTGGCGTCCTCTTAAGTTCTATAAAAATAACGAAATAACAAATAATTTATAAATAATAGTTATGCATTTTATTTTAGATTCTAAGCTCAGTAAGGAATTTATTGATTTTATGTGTATTTTTTTTTTCTATAAACACTTTTTTGGATTTTTTTTACAGCTTTGGTCTAGTTGATACTTAAAAATGGCCATTTTTTTTAATTTCTCCAGTAGCTTTCTTAAGTGCAAAATTGTAATATTGTGAATAATTTTTGTAAATGGTAACATAACAAATAAAGTTGTCATGGTTATCGATTTTTTTTCCTTATAATATTATACCTACTAAACTTTACTATAAGTTGTAGATTAAAATTATAATAAGAATTAAACAACAATTCAATAAATAATATCTATTTCTTTCTAATCCTCAAATTCCAATCAGTATCATCGAGAACCTGAGATTACACAATATTGCCAATATTGTGATAAATCTACAATGTGATTATAAATCGTCATAAACTGGTGGATCTTTTGAATTTACTTCTGTTTAAAAACACTCATAGTACCTATAGTACTATAGTATATTTTGAAAATGTGTTCATAAAATAATACCTAAGTTCATCGAACGAGCTTAACAAATTTTGAGCTTTACTGAATTCATGATTGGACCAACCGATGATACGATTTTATGTTTAATATATTTAAATAACCATTTTAATGAGATTGAATGTTAATGAAACATATACGAGTATATCATATTGTATGATAATAAATAGGCATATGTACATTAATGCAAACTTAAAATACGTAATTTCCCTTAAGCTCAGTCGATAAATGTTACGTGAATGATAAATTGAGTAATAACAATACTATTGACTGAATGTACGGGAAAAATATGTATACGTGAGTTCATAAATTTCTGATGCATATTACTTAAATAAAATGAAAAATCCATTTTCTAAATTAATTACCTAATTAATTAATCTAAATAGATTTTCAAAATCTATTTCTTCTTCGTCTTATCTTTCAATTCGCAAAATTATTATTTAAAGTCTGTGTTCCTAGTCCTGCACAACTATCACCCAATCCCATTTTCTATAATATGATATCCCACTTCTCCTACGTCTGTACACTATAACCGTCCTCGTTTATGAACTACCTACGTCTAATGATCTCTTTTTAGTGTCCCATTGCCATTTCCAACCTCATGACTACTCAAATTTCTCTTTCGTCCGTCCGTGAAAAAATCTTAAAACCCTTTTTCTCGAAATCTGTACAATACACTGCGTTTCTTTTCACGAGAACACACTACTATACAATATATGTACACAACAGTTCACCGGTCTTTCCCCCATTTAGGTAATTGAAAATTGTGATGTGATCACGCGAACGGAAAGGATTTGACACCTGATTCCATCCCACGGTCGTCGTCGGTGGAGGTAATGTGCGAATGGAAACCGCAAGGCACAAATAGATAGTCAGACGTTGCACTCACACGCGACGTTGCCATAATGAGATTAACTTGTGTCGGAGATGTCTTCCAGTAACACGGTGGTCCCCCTCTACTCCAACTGTCCTCCCCCAATCCGGATAAACAATCCTGAGTCTTATACAAAAAGCAACGATGGCGACGGCAATAAGTACGAGTACTTACTATTATTATAAGTGTATACGCGTACAACTAGAAACGATAGTGATATACTATAGTACGATACCTAATACGATAGATAAGTCGGTTTTAATTCATTTTTTTTTTTTTTTTTAATCCACAGATTGCATTACAACAAAAACTGATATATCCATATAGTTCACCATGTTCTTCTGTATCGTTTACTATATGACGTATTTCACAGAAATAATACGAGATAATTAACCGAGCTTCGATTTTTGACTCTCGAAATAATATGTCGCAATAATTATACATACTATTGTGTAAAAACGATTGGTGCACATTCCGCAAAAACGTTTCCGATCATAACATAACACGCAAGACAATATTCCGGGTTAAAATCGCATACAAAGTTTTCAATATATTTATATTATAATATTATATAATATTATATTTAATATATTTAAAAAAAATTTTTATCACGCCTAAAGTCAAATATTATAGGTTATATTTTACAGAGTTTTGTTTATAATAACTAAACATACTTCAATGCACTTTTCGTTAACTTTGCCCATCCTTGATAATGAATTTAGGTACCTATGTAGAATTTAGGACAAAATATTTGAATAACGAATATATAAATTGCCAACTCGTGTCTCATTTTACAAAAATGTTATTGTTGTGAGCTTGTATCTTGAACATGTAACCATATTGTGTTTACATCCGGAAAATTACGCGTATAAAACTAACCCATACTTATTCAAAAATATAATACTTAATGAAAATCACAAATATTTACAAGCCAGAATGCGTTCCGATCATAAATTTAGTTCACTAGTGCATGAATATTCCGTAAATAAATTACTGTTTTGTGGGTGCACATTATATTTGGTTAGGTCCCCTCGTTATATATGTACCTACATATATTTTAATGTACCTATGTATTATTTTACTAACAAAAATGAAAACAATCATATGACAATGTGACACATTATAATACTATTGTTACTATATTATCGTGTTTGAAAAACGTAACTCTTTTGGAAAATTTCAAATGATTATAATCCAAATAAAATTATACATAAATCACAGATTTACATATTTTCCGGCACAGCACAATATAGTGTCTGAATGAACGTAAAATATACAATATTAAATTCATAAAATCGTGAAAATTATTATAAATACAAAATATTTATATACATTTATAACGTCAAAATAAATAAATTATATATTAAGCAAGTTATTCATTTATTCGATTACTTATAAATATTGAAAACTCGTCGAATCGTATTAATGAAAAATCGATAGGTATACCTAATTAAATAAATTAAACGATACTGTGCAATACTGATGTTTAATTATTAGGAACAATTATTCAGTTAACTTTTAACAAAATTAATATTCATATTTTATATGCATAAAACTTATTTTCAATGAAATTGTATGAATTAATTCGATTTTGAGAACTGTCTGTGTTATTATAAATAAATAAAAAGATACATGGTATTAATTTTCAATGTTGGAATATTTTCTTTTAAAAATGAACTCGTTCACCTCTTTGTTCATTTTAAATATAAAAACTCGCGTTCCTATTCTAGTTAAAATATACTGTATTAATAATAGTGCATTTTATTTAATTAGTATAAAATTTTTATACATTTAAAAACATAAAAATCAAATTTTTAATATTTTAATAATGCGAAATTCAAATTGAAAGTTAGTTATTAATATTCGTAAGTATGCAACGGAAAAATATTTTTAGCTATAAAGTGTCTAAAATATTAGTTATTATCAATATAAGTAAAAACTATATCACAATAATAACTAATTCAGTCCATTAATAAAGTAGATAAGTATAGACTATAAATAACTGTATAAAAATTACTATAAAAAAAAAACCGGTCAGTAGGGGATGGAAACACTTGGCTCGTTGGATACATTGGTCTGAGTATATTGAATTTTAAAAACAATGATAAATTATTTCTTTTGATAAAATAATTTTGATTCTTCGGTCTATTTAACATGCGTGTTACTGTTGGTAATATATTCGGTACATTTTAATTTTTATGACGTGAATACACATATATTGCTTTGGTAAATATATGGTGTAGTTTCAAGTTTCTGACATTATAATTTTCCACTTTATAATCATTTTCAGTCATTTTTGGTAGTTATAAATATAATACACCACTTATATAGTCGGTAACCATGACTAGTTTATTTGTTATTTTCTAATTTATAACAACTTTTCATGTTATTTCCCTTATGAAATGTAGTTTTCCGTTGCGATTTTGAAAAATACATGGAGCATCAAAAAATGATTTCTATAAAATTCAAACAAGAACGAACTTCTACTATTCCAGAATACTCTTATTTTATTCCTTCTGCTTGAAATATATATAATATATAAACATGAAAAAAATACATCGTTGTAAAACCAATACAAACAATTTTTTTATTTGCTAAAATAAACATATAAAATACGGTCAAAAAACTTATTCTAGCTTTGAGTAGGACACTAGTGGTGAATACCACTGAAAGCAATTATAAATGATTTTTATCGATAAAACAATTCTTAGCGAAGTTTTAATGTATATGACATGATAATTACTATTATATGGCTAATAATGAATACGAGGTCAATATATACATTTAATATTTGGTGTATTATGTGTGTTACAATATGCGATAATAGGTAATTATTATCTAATTATTAATGAAAATATAATAAATAAAATAACAATTGATTTTATTATATTTTTTCAATATCTACTTAGATATTATAATTTATTTTAAATTATAAGATTCTAAACAGTGCAAAGAAGCTATTGCTATAAGATTTTTGTATGTGCACATTTTCGGATAAGAGTCGAGTAGAATTGTTGGGGTAAAGGTGTTTTTGATGTCAAATTCAGTCTAGTTAATATTATAAAAACGTTATTTTACGATTTTTTTAGTAGTTTACTTAAGCGTAAAAGGAAATTATAGACTATAATGAAAAAAATGGTTATAAATGTTTGGATATCGGACTCCTGTAAGATATAAACGAAAACATCACGGTCTTCTTCCTTTATAATGACTGTATAATGATCTATTTTATATTAGTGTATTTTAAATAATTAATTATTATAATTTAGATAATATCCATATAGGTATTTCATGAAATAATGGGGCCCATCGCGTCCCGTTTTTAGTTTTTGTCTTTTAATATTAATTGTAGCCCGCGGATATACCTACTGTATGTAAACAATTAACAAACTATGTAAAATTCAGCTCGAGTATTTTTGAATATTTATTGACATTTTGTATGTAAACAAATTATGTACATTTCAAGGCGAGTATTTTTGAAACATACATAAATTTATATAATGTCCATGGATTTTTTTTCAAAACCATTATTTTCTTTCTGTATTTCAGACTTATATCATAGGACTGTCAATATTACTATTACAGAGTAAAATATATTAAAGAAAAAAAATGATATTAAATTATCATTCAACTGGTGAAAATAATGTGTAGAATAATTCCCACATAAAGTTTCAAAACCAATGTTTTTAACCATATCAATATTAATAATAATAATACTAATGAACATACCCTGTGTGCACAATGATGATATAGTAATCTATGCGACTTCTGTTTATGATCTCAAATGTGACGGCACATTGTAATATCTCTGTGCCATCTTATTGATATAGGCTGAAAATATTACGTATTGTGAGATGTCTATAACTTCGGGCTGGTGAGGTCTATGTGAATATAATACGTAATGTTACATAAAGGTTATTAATTGGACATTAATAATTATTAATATAATATATGTAATAGTCTATATTCTGTAATATCATATTATTTCTGGGGGAGGGGGCACAAACTGAAATACATTTTAATATTTTGATGTTATAAACTACCGGTTTAAACAATAATCCATTGTAAAGTTATTCTCTATGCTCCTCTCTTGATTCCCAATGGACACTCACAGATATGGGCTTTAAATGGGAAATTTTTGAATCACCACT